>VDFB02366184.1:56939-285845 GCA_007258455.2 Sequoia sempervirens | reverse complement strand
TTTATAAATATCTTTGAATCTGAAGCAAGGACAGGAATATCTTAAGCCATGTAATAGAAAGTAGTATGAATTCTGTTCTTTTAATTGTTAAATCTGAAGCAAGGACAGAATTGTCTTGAAAAGCCATGTATCAGAAAGTGGAATGAATTCTGTTGAATATATACAAATATCTCTGAATTGCTAAACCTGAAACAAGAACAGAAGTGTTTTTGAGACACCATGTAGACTGGAAAGTACCTTGAATATGTTAAAAGGAATACAACATGAAATGTGAATGAAAGATTATCTTCCAAACCTCAGAATTTCTGAATAAAATTGCATTGTATCAGTATATTATTTTACTCTGTATCCTGTATTGAAATAGGGAATTAAAACTGTCAGTCAGCTTGAGCTTATAAGAATAAAAATGCATATTGAAAACTGAAAACACTGTTCTTACTATCAATTAGTGCACTGAAAATTATCAAGATATATATATATATATGTTCTTTATCCAAATTAAGAAGGGGACACTTACCAAAGGATAAATGACATCTTACAACTGAAATATAAAGAATGTACTGAAAATTCACTTCTTTTAGAATTGATTGAATGATGGAAGCCTGTTTGAAAATGTATAAAGTTTCTGTTAAGTATTATTTTTACTTCACTATGGTAACTTCCGGGACAGGGTGCCGAAGGTGGGCGAACAGAGACGGTAGTATTACCTTTTCTAATTCTACCATTTATTATTTTGCTTGGCCAAGCACTGTACCATTGAAATAGATGGATTGTTTATTTTAAAGCCTAGAAATTTATTTGAGTCTCTGCCACCTCCTGTTGCAAGAAATGTGTTTATTTCATGTTAGAAATGCATATAGGCATCAGGCACGCACCGAGAGTGCCCTCCTGTTTTACCGTTTCGGGTTGCTAGGCTCCTTTATGCAGGGCCGGGGATTCCTTCAAGTTAGGAAGGGACCCGGGGAAGTCATGGACTTCGTGGTTGGGCGGAAAAGGCACCTGAATCACATTCTTGGCCCCAGCTCGCAAGAAGACCAAGGTGTCACGGCGGTTGGTGGATCCAAGATTATTTGCTATTGATGTACTTATGTATCATTTAGACTTGGCTTGTGAAGCCCATTGTATATGTATATACATTTTGACATTCTTGTTGAAACTTGAAATGGAAGTATATTTTGAAAGTATTTAATGTATCATTGATTTTAAGAGGTTAAAGTTTTATAACTTAGCATAGAAAAGATGTTCTATTAGAAGGATTGATTCCTCCAAGTGAAGATGAATATATGTATATGAGAAAATCATTGAAATACTTATGTTTTGTTTCATTACATTGATGATATTATTTTATGAAATGCAATTCAAATTCTCTTAATTTCATTTGGAAGAAGTTATGAGAAATGTTGACTTTTCGGAAACTTATTTATAATGGTTTGAATAAATTTAGAACACTTTTAATTCCTCTTAATGTTGTGTTAAATGGTTTTAAAATTACTCTTTAATTTTTCGAGTGCTACAAAAAATTAAATGAAAATAAAATTCCCCCTCTTCCTCTTCAACATTATGGCATTCGAAACCCCCTAGGTTACCATAGCATTTGAAGCCGAAGCCGAAATAGATAAAAGGGTTTTAATTAAAATAGTGCGTGAAGCATAAAAATAGAAATTACCGGATGAAAGGGTTTTAATTAAAATAATGCATGAAGCATAAAAATAGAAATTACCTTCACCCTTTTGATGTTTCCTTGCTCTCCTCCTGTTATAACCGCCATTGCCATTTCATTCTAAAGAAGGCCACTTGAAAAAGCAATGGAAATAGGCAAATAGGGAATACACCCAGACACAAGCCTACTCAATAAAAAATTACTCACCTGATGTAGCCATTTGCTCTTTTCTTGGAAATTCTCGTGCCTTCGCCAGATGGAACTGATGCAGAAGGGGAAGTGTTGCCGCTAGACACAACTGGCAATATAGCTGCCACAATCTTCATATTTAGCTGCCTTCTTTCCCTACAAACACCACCACAATTTTACACACCTCCTGTGTTCATTTTCCCCTTCAAAAAATGGGCTTCCCAAAGCTAAAACCACGGCTCGTATACAAAACCCTAACACTCCTCCGGTTAATTCAGACTGTGCGGTGAGATATGAGATAGCGTGCTAGCAGACGCAACTCTCGAGTACAGCGAATGAAAAAAAATACAGACAAAGCTTTTAACGGATGCGATCGGCGATTTTTATGCAGAATTTTCTATGAGAAAAGTGGCGTACAGACAAAGCTTTTAACGGATGCAAAATTTTTATGCATCCCAATAAACACTGACCATCGATGGTCGTCGACACTCTTGCCAATAAACACTGTGGAGGAGTTATTGAGGATAATATATCTGACAATGACGGAGGAAAAGATTGTGAGTAGCTCACACGCAACGCAGGATCTGTTCATTAAATGAAATATTTAGCCGATATTCGTGGGGTTCCCGCCCATAGATTCCTCCTACGTTTTCTCCCCGGGCATAGTAATTAGCTGACGGCCCAGGGGTTTTCGGCGTTAGACTGCTGGAAATCTCGGTGGGCTTCACCCAAGTAGAATAATATCGGCTAATTAATAATCTGTGCTATGATCTGAAAAGTAAATCATGAATTCTACACAGCCCTATTTAGAATAATATATTGTATATAAATATTTCGGACAACATTAGAGTTAAAGATGAAAGGAAATAGCATTGATAACACTGTATAAGATAGTCAGTTCGCTATACCATTTGTATATAAATGGAACTAATCTTCATAGCTCTGAAAACACCTCAATGCATATATGCAACCCAATCTAACGTCTCCTCTTGTGCTTGTATCTATTCTTCCGCACCACCATTAATCGCCTCTGTTCCAATCTACAATGTGAAGAAAGGTTAACATAGTGGTTAGGTTTTCTCTCGCAGTCATTAATTGTATTCTATTTATCCTCCCGTGAGCTCTTTTGTCTTTTATCTAATTTTTTTTTTTTGCAGGCGCTTAGTTGGTTTCAAAATGGACGTGGCTTATAAATTCAATGCAACTAAATTTATAATACGGTGAATAATATTCATGTGACTTTTAATTGACCCCACTTTACACATCATGCGGGCAAAGTCCTTGTGGAAGATAAAATAAAGGCATTTAGTAAGAGCACTCACCTTGAAAGCCACCTGTTAAATTGTATATTGTGATATGAATTTTAGTAGGGGAAGCACTTCCACGAATAAATTTTAAATTAAACTATTAATAATGGAGGAGGTCTTGTAGTTCTCATGTTTCTCTTATGAAAGTCTAAATTGAAATAGAATCACCTTATCCAATCTTCTTTTTTTTCACATTCTTTAAGAACAAAACGATTCTTTCTTTTTCCCCCTTTTGGAGGGGTAAAATATTAACTTAAAATTTTATTAATTTAAAATGTAAAGAAAATAAATAAAGTTAAAGGCAAAAAAAGGGGAGGAAAAAATATATACATATAGTCAAAATAATGGATATCAAGAGGTTTCTTTAAATATTTATTTTTGTTTTCTTTAAAATTCTTTTTTTTATAAAATAAATATGTATAAATAAGTATATATTTCTATTTAGTGTTAAAAAATTTACATAATTATTCATAAATGGAAAATAAAAATAAAAAAATAAAAAATAAAATAAAAGGGGTAATAGTTAATTAAGTAAATAAATACCTTATATAGGTAAGAGACATTGTTTATTCTTTTTGGAAAAATATTAGTTTACTAATAATAAGGTTATTTGTGGATAAGTGTTATTATCAATAATTGCTAACAACATATTATTATTGATAACAATATATCGTTATAGATAATTAGAGATTAAGTAATGCCATTAATGTTTTATTATAATGATAATAATATCCTTGATATAAATTCAAAATTAAATAATAATAGTATTAGTTATAATGAAAGTAGTATTATATTGCAAATTGAGATTTGAAAAAGAAAAAAATTGACTAAAGCTAACCAATATCCAATTAAACCGATTGGACCACGTCAAGATAATACGTCATCTTGGTAAGATACGTGGCCATAGATATAAACTCAATGATATGTTTACTTGTAGTAATGCTAGTAATCAATTACAATTAAAATCAATTTAATGCTTGATTTTAAAACAAAAAAATTGGTGAAAATTATGGGCATGACAATAGGGTTGTTAGTATTTATATTAGAAAGGATATGAACATTATCCAAAAATGTCAATACTACAATCAAAGGTAAAATTAACAGCAAGTTCAATAATAAAATAAATGTCATCATAAATAATAATAATAATCCTATTGAACTACTTTACTTAATTTACTTAATTAATAGATCCAAAAAAAAAAAAAAAATTATGTGAGTTTTCTTGTTGAAAATTCTAGGCATGACATATGCTTATATGTATGATGTGTATATATAGAAAATATGTATAAATAGAAAAATATGTATGTATATAAAATAGGTGTATATATAAAATAATGTGTATATAAAAAATATCTGTATACGTAAAAAATGTATATAATAAAATATGTACATGGGTATATATATAAAATGTGTATATATATAAAATATGTTTATATATAAAATATGTATATATATAATATGTGTATATATAAAATAAGTATATATATAAAATATGTGTATCTATATATATATAAAATAATTATACATATTTTCTATATGTAGGCTTGTAGATATACACATATTTACTTGTTTGAATTATGATTCTTTCGTCTAACGGGTTGCGAATGATGTGAGGGGCTCATTTACTTCAATGTACATCGGGTCTTTTGTGTTCAATATATTCTATGCTAACCCTCCATTGTGTGCATTCATCAGTGGTGATTTAAAATGGTGCTTGCAGACACCCCCATTGTTCTCTTGGCCTCATGTGGGAAAACTACCTTTAGAGGGAGGATTTCTGATAGAAGGTTAAAAGGGCTCTTGAAGGTGCACGAACTAGGGGTTCTAGAATCAGTTAAACTGGTGTTGGGTGAAAAGTATTTGGTGTCTGATGAATTCTATTAGGTGAACTCTAATATTACATCTCAATTTGTTGCTGGTTTACTGGATATACATTTATCAAAAGGAATGGTTCAAGATATGGCTTCAAGGGTTTTCAATACTAACTTGCTGGTGGGCTTGGAAGATGTGGTGGCCATGGTGCAACTGGGTGGGTATTCTAAGCCTGGTGTGCTTCATCTACTTTTGGTCCTTGGTCATAATCCTGAGCAACTCTCATTTCTATTGGATCTAAGCAGTATGGAGATTTGGCAACATTGTGGTCATGCGGTCGTGGGCACCAACTTTCTCAAGCATTTGTTGAGTTACGAGCCCCCGGGGACTTCGAATGGGTACAAGACTAATGAAATTCCTTCGTCATGAGTTTCTTCCTCCTCCCTAATGGCAATATCTATAAGGTCTACTTGTTTTTGGTGAACTAGCAAGATTTCATGGCTCCCCTCATACACAATCATGATTATTTCGTTGACTTTGGGGCTACCCTGGTGCTCATTGGGCTCATCTTGTTTGGTGGTTAGTTCTAGGTTTTAAATGTTTGTGGCTAATAGTGTCTATAGCACCATTGGGGCATTTTGGTTTTTTTGGCTTTTGGGTTGGTGGTCATTTATGGTGTGCTACTCTAGTGCAGCAATATAGGTCGCTTGGCTTCGACTTCAATCAGGGTTTGGGGATGTAGTATTAGGGATTCAGGTGTTTTGGTTTGTTCGGTGTTAAGTCTCAAGTGAAATTTTGTAAAGCTCTGAAGCCATCTAATAGTTGGGTTGGGTTACAAGGTTAACTTGAAATGCATGTAATCATTTTTTGCAATATCAATAAAATATTTCTTACGTACCAAAAAAAATTGTATATATAAAATGTGTATACATAAAAAATGTGTATCCATAAAAAATGTATATGTATAAAAAATGTATACATATAATATGTGTATATATAAAATATGTTTATAAATATAAAATATGTATATATATAAAAATGTATATATATATATATAAAATGTGTATATAATTATATATATATATAATGTGTATATATATAATATGTATATATATAAAAATGGAAAAAAATACCTTTATCATTAGCTGAATCTCCCTGTGGCAAAAGATATAGAAGAAGAAGTAGCAACAACAATTGCCACCATATGACCATGGACAAATCACTCATTATTTTGATTTCTTCTTCTCCTCCCTCATCCCACCAAAGCCCACTAGAAATTAGTCCTCCCACCCACTAAATTCGAGCCGCTTGGCTTTTGTTCACCATGGAACCAACTTTGAAGCAACAAAACAATAGAAAGGCCCAAAAAATAATTTGACAAGTAGTGGGATAGAGCCATTGTTGACAATGAATTCAAAGTCAATTTCATTTCAAATCATTGTAGATTTTTGATCTTCTAATACGAGAGAAATGGGAATGATCCTATGGTACCTATAATACCCCTCATGTTGTTCTTTTGGACTTGATATTTTTCTATGGTTTTGCTTGATACTTTGAGACCTTGATAGTTACTGTTTGTTGGTTGGATTGGTGGATTGGATAGTTTAGACTGCTTGATGACTATGCTACTTTATTTGATGACATGGATATTATGATATGACATTATGGTTACATGTGATTTGGTGATGTTTAATTTGATTTCAGTAGTATATTGTGATGCAGTAGAATAGTAATTATTTTATGATGATATGATGTGATCGGTTTAGCTTAGCAATGTTACTTTATACTTGATGTTGTAGTTGTTATTATAGCCTTGGTGAGGGGACAGTGTAGCACCACTCGTTTGTGAGTTCCCTGCTACGCTATGATTCCTCCTCACGATGTGATGTATTAGATTATATATACATGTTGTACACAACCTCATTTGTATGCAAGAATTGCAAGAACAGAGTCTCGATTCCATCTGCTTCGGCAGGACAGGGCGAGCATCAAATTAACCCAACATGCATGAAGTTGAAACATAGATGACAAGGAAGTCACCCCGTCCCAAGTTTGTCAACCCATCTTATGTTTAGTGGTATTGTGCATCTTTGACCTTTGTCATTTTTTTATTTTATAATAGTTGTTTTGTGTGAGTGTATTTATGTTATTTATTTTACATTGGTGTTGTTGTATGATGTAATTTAAATAACTAAATGATTATAATAAATGTTAATAATAGTTATTGGAATAGTTTATATTAAAATATAAAATTCTTAAATTAAAAGTCATGTAATTTATTAAGGATAAATAAATTGAAAGGTGTAAATTAAATTATTTAAAATTGGTATTTAGATAATTTAATGAAAATAGCGTGTTGAGGATAATTAATGGAATAATATAATTAAATAAGTTAAATTGTGTGAACTGCAAGTATAATTAGCAAAATTGAAATTAAAACAAAAAGTGTTGTTCAAATAGAAAAAAATCAAGAAAAGAAAGAAAAGAAGAAAAAGACCAATGAATGTTGAGATTTTTGGCTAAAAAGCTAGTGAAGAAATAGAAAACTTCTTTTAATTCTGATTTTTGAGTTTTTGAAAAAGAAGAAGATATCTTTTTATTTAATAGGAAAAATGAGAAGTTTTCATTCACGGGGTAAATTGACAGAAGCTAAAAAAAAAAAATTATTGAGTTCTGGAAAAATTTGCATCTTCTCTTTGGTCTTTGTAAAAATTGTTTTCTTTTCATTGTTCTGGGAAAAAGGCTCTTTTGAATAGAAAAATATATTAAAAGTTGGATCAAAGAATCTAGTGGAGACATTCTGTAGAAGGAAAGGGAGCTCTTCGAAAAGGCTGGTTCAAATCAAAGGAAAGCTTCAACAATTTCTCGGCAAGCGCAGGACTCCAGGTTCCATTCTATCTCTTTGATTTTTCTGAATCAGTAAAAATAAATATGTTTCTATGTATGACAGCAAGCCCTTCAGGATTTCCTTGTTGTTGTGCCAAATAAGTTTTCTTCAGCTCATAATTTTTTTTGTGATCAACTTTTATCAGTTGATGACCTCAAAGAGGCTGTTTACTCCATGGCCGATGACAAGGCCCCGCGAATTGATGGATTCCCTTGTGAATTTTACAAAGTCATGTGGGACGATATTGGGCATGATCTGCATCAAGTCTACTTAGAAGCTTTTCACTCTAATTCACTGGGTAACTTAATCAATAAAGGTAACATAAAATTCATACCTAAACTGGGTGACCTAGAAGACATCTGTAATTGGAGACCTATCACGCTTCTTAATGTCTCCTACAAGATTATCACCAAGGCTCTGGCTCTTAAAATCCGCCATCTTCTTCCTCAGATCGTGCGCCCGAAGCAAACTGGGTTCATCAAATCTAGATTTATTTTGGAAATTATCATTGCTATTTGGGAAGGCATGGAATGGGCCAGATGCTCAAACCAAAAAGCTGTGTTCATTAAGATTGACTTTGCCAAGGCTTATGATCGTATTGAATGGCCGTTTATTCTTGCTATGTTGCAAGCCTTGGGTTTTGGGCCCAATTTCATTCAATCTGTTCGAATGCTCTTTATAGATGCCTCAACTTGTATCACCATCAATGGTCATCAATCCTCTGCCTTTGGCCTCTTTCGTTCCATTAGGCAAGGGTGCCCACTAGCCCCCCTCTTTATATATGCTTGCAGCCAAGTGTTTTGGCTATCTTTTGGCCAATGCAGTTTCCTAGCGACGTGTCAAGGGTATTTCTCTGCCCAATTCTCAAGCTCAGTTGGTTAATGGCCATTTTGCTGATGACTCATTCCTCACCCTTCTGGAGGACGAAGATTCTATTGCGGCGGCTCTTGAATGCCTTAATACCTTCTGTCTTGCCTCTGGCTCGACTATCCAGTGGCATAAAACTTTGTGTTACTGGCAATCTATCTTTCCCTCGCCGTAGTGGCTGCAACAGTATGGTTGGAAATGGATTGGGCCTGGTGAAGTTTTTCAGTTTCTGGGCATTCCCTTTGCCTTTCAAGCATCTCAGGCTGAGCTTTGGCAAGCTGTGCTCTCCAGAGTTGAGCAAAAGCTTACTTATTGGGTTACTAAGCCCCTCTCTTTAGCAGGGAAATTCTGGGTGTGTTCCAAAATCCTGGCGGCTACCCATGTTTATTATTCTTCTTGCTGGCCCCCCTCCAAAGCAGCCTATGGCAAGCTTGAGAAGCTACTTCATGATTTCCTCTAGGCCTCCTCTAAAACTCACAGAGGGTTTCATTGTGTGGCTTGAGAATTCTGTTGACTTCCCAGAGATTTGGGGGGCCTCGGGTTATTGTCTATCCAACGACAAGGGACTGATCTGTGTTAAATGGATTATTCGTGCCCTTACTGGGGACGAGGCCTAAAAAATTATTCTCAGGCATAGTATTCAATCTGACTTCCTTGTTCATAGACCTACCTGGAAGGGGATTGACTTTCAAACCCTTCTGGTCATGAATGAACCAGTCCAGATTGTTGGGACTTTTGTGGCCAAAAGCATTTGGTGGGCCTGGGAAGTTGTCAAACCTTGGCTTCGTTGGGATGGCTCTGGTTTTCGGGATGGGCTTTCTCTTAACCAGCACAATGTTTGGTGGTCGCCTCTTTTTTCCAGCAATGGTCAACCACTGGCTAAGTCGCCAGGGCTTAAAGCTCTCAGATTTCACAAAAAGGGTATCTAGACCCTGCACCAGATTTTTTTCCAGACCCACCATGCGTATCATGTCGTGGGATGCTTTTCATGCCCAGTACAGGGTTCATAACCAGGACCGTGCTACTTATGATGGTCTGGTGAATGCCATTCCTGCTAAGATGCTTCATAAGGTTGGAATTTGTGGGACCAAACCTTGGTGGAAAGACTGGAAGTGGTATCCAGACACCCCTTTCAGGAACTACAAACCTTGGCTTGGTTGTAGGTGGCTCTCACCACATTTTCCTATGATTCAGAGTTTGAACCAAAGGTGGCTTCTTCAATCTTCCGCTCATGTCTGGCGTAAAAGATTTGCTGCCACTTGGTTTGCAAGTGTTGAGCCGAAGCTTGCCCACTTTTCCTGGTGTATTCTTTTCTAGGGCTTTCCTGTGGGCTCTCGGCTGATTCACTTGGAGGTCCGGGACCCTCGCTTCTTTTTTTGTGGGCAAGCTAAAAATTTTAAGCATCTTTTCTAGTTTTGTCCCAGAGCTCAGTAGCTTTGGACTTGGATTCACGACTTTTTTGGCCCTTTCGGCCATAACCTTTCTCCTGGCATATGGTGTTGCTTGGAGATTCTCCCAAAATTCCTACAAAATTCACCCAGCTTTGGCACACTTTCAGGGTGAAAATTCTCTTCAATATTTGGAAGTACAGAAATGCTTGCATATTTTCACATTCTCAAATGGATATACATGTCTCTCTATATGGTAAAGCTATGATTTGTTCTAATGTGCTTTACAGGTTCAAGGGCAAGCTAACAAAGTTGCACTTGAGGTTGCTCACCTCTAGGTTCTCCTGGACCACTGGGATAATGCCCCTTGTACTATTTCTTGGGTCCCCGCTTCGCCCAATTCTTCCCGCGACCGGTTGCCCTCTAGGGGGCAACAGCGGAATGGCTCTGCGCCTCCTCGTTCCCAGCCCCCACCTCGGCAGGATTCTCACATGCCTCGGCGAAACCGCTCTCCTCTGTTGCGGGCTACTTAGGGGTGGCCTTCTGGTGGTGCTTCGGGGAGTGACGACGGTGGCTCCGGGTGGCGCTCTGCTGATCCTCCTGCTTCTGGCTCCGAGTGGCCAGTTACTGGTAAAGCATTCCCACGTATGGCACTTGCAATCTCGCCCTGGCGCGAGGAAGAAGATAAAGAGAAAAAAGATGCTGATGATGGTTGGGGTCCTCCTGCCACCACTCCAGACCCCGCTGATGTATGGGGGAAAAACTTGGATGACAGAGACCCTCCTGGCTCTGCTGGCACTGCTCTGGCCGCTTAATGGCCTTTTATCTTTGATATTTTTGGACTTCTGGGCTTAGCCCACGTTAGCTATTAATTTTCTGGGCGTAACCCATGTGACTATTGGGGTGTGCCTTTTTACCACCCACCCTTTTTTTGTGAATATGTATCTTTATATTTGAATTAATATAGATAGTTGCCTATTCATCAAAAAAAATAAAAAATGTTTCTCTGTAAAAGAAAAATATTTTGAGATTTAAAATTTATTCGGTAGCAAACCAATGAAAGTAATTTATTTGGGTCTCTAAAAATGTCCAGTATTTTTATGATTTGTTATGGAAAAATTGTTTCCCCTCTGAAATAAATGGGTTTTTGGATATATATATACTTGTGAAAAGATGTATATACATATATACATATATATATATCATATATACACACATATATATATATAATATATATTTGTACAGTGAATATACTGCAAAAAAGAATATGTTTCAATGTTTGATATATATATATCTAAATATTTTATTCATTTCAAAAATTTTCTTGTGTAGGGATTTTATATTTTAAAATAATAAAATAAAATAAAAGAAATTCTTTTTTTAAAGGTTGAAGGGAAGGGACGGCGCTGGCCGTACCCTTCCCCTCTCCCCTTCTCCGCCTGTGGGCTGCCCACAACAGTCCGTGGACTGTAATTTACCCCTATGTTTTGCTTTTTGGCTGGACAGTGTGTCCTTGTTTGCGTTGATGTGCCTTTTGGTTATTGAGATACTTTATCATATGTGTGCGATTTGATTGCTATTTATAGAGCGATAGTCTATTTGTGTGATGTGATGTATCTTATCTGATACTTTATTTGACATGTTTTAATTGGTGTAATGATGATTAGTTATTGTAACATGTTAAATTGCATGTGATATTTATTTATGATGGAACTGTTAGTCTATGATGAGTGTATTGGTGAAGGGGACGAGATCACATCACTCGCTTGTGAGTGCCCTACGATTCCATGATTTTCTCTTCATGTGTGTTTATTATATTATATATATGCATGTTCGATATACTCTTTGTTCGTAGGTTGACAGGTACGAGACATCGACTCCACCTGGTTTCACAGGTTTGAGTGTGTCCATTGGCCAACGGTATTTGATTGGGAGATAGTAGCTAGGTTTTCTGTGCCAAGTCATCACCCTAGTCATAGTGTGTTGTCGGATTTTAGTCGGGTTAAGTTGCTTCTTTGTTGTTCTTCTCTCCTTGATTTCATTTAATAGCAAGTTGGAAAAGGTAAATAAATGGCTCTATGTATTTAAGTTGTTTATTAAATTTATCTGGTTATAATGTTAGAAATGTTATTTAATTTATTAATTAATTTAATTTAATTAATAAAATGACTTAATATTGGATTTGATTTATTTTATTGATTAATTAAATTAATTTTGTTGAAATGAATTAAGTTATCCATTTTGGGAATTAAGAGTGTTAAATGATTTTTGAAAAAAAAAAGAAAATTTTAAAAGTTTAAATTCTTTGAAAATGAAATTTTAAAAGTTTCAAATGCTTTTGAAAAGAAATTATTAAAAGTTTTAAATTCTTGTTGAATAGAAATTTTAGTTTTAAATTTAAAAAAAAAAACAAAATATCTCAAAATTCATAGAAGGAAATAACTATGGTGGATGGGATATTTTAGGGAAGTTGAATAAATTTGGGGAAGATATTTTCATTTTAGAAAAAAAGATTGCTATTAAAAGGAAAGGAAGTTCTTCTTGTTTTGGATGTATTATTAGATTTGGGTGAGGATTTTGGAAGAGCTTTGAAAGAATTATCTTGCAGGGAAGCTCAAATTTTCTTCTTCAAGCTTTACAGGTTATTTCTTTTTTATAGTTTTGAAAATTTGCATTTTTTAATTTTGAAAACATGCTTGGAACAATTTGAAAAAACTCTTGAATCATGAAAGAAATTTAGATGTTTGTAGAAAAACAAAAACTTTCAACATAAACTTTCAAGTTTAACAATAGAAAATTTGAAAGGGAGCAAAATGGAATTAGAAAACTTTTGTTTGGGAGTTGAAATGTTTGATATCAAATTTGAAATTGAAATCAGGAAACTATGTTTGAAAAATTAGTTTTATTGTAAATTTTCTGTAGAAAATTTGTTCAATTTGACTGTAAAATGGAGATTTTGTGTTTATATATGTATATATATTTTATATACATATATTTTTGCATATTGAGTCTATTTTATTTTTGGAAAGCTTTGTTCTTGTTAAAATTTGGCACAAAAATCATGTTCTGGAAATTACCAGAATAGAGGATTTTATGTGCTCTATTTTTTTTAAAAAAAAAGAGTATTTGAAAGAAAAAAATAATATATAAAATTACTTTTTTTAATAGTTTATATGGGGGAGGCAGGGGAAGCTATCCCCGCCGCTGCCCAACCTCAGAGGAGGCGAACTGTGTGTAACACACATGCCGCCGCCCTTGTGAGAGGCAGACTGTGTGCAACACACAGGCCGCCGCCCCTGTGGGAGGCGGGCTGTGTGTAGCACATAGACCACCGCCCTATGGGGAGGGCTACATAGCAGCCCCACCCACAACAGGGTTGACCTGCGTGCCCTAAGATGGGGCTTTTCTTTTTATAATTTTTCTTTTTGTTTTGTTTTTATATAAATATAATATAATATTTATTTATATATTATATATATAATATAATATTTATTTATTATATATATTATATATAATATAAATATTATATATATATATATATAATATATATATTATATATATATTATATATATTATAATTATTATTTATTATATATAATATATTATATATTATATTATATTATATTATATTTATTTATTTTATATGTTAAATAATTGGTTATTATTTAAATGGTTTGGATTTTAAATGGATTTTATAAATATATATATGTTTAATATATATTTATATTTAAATATAATGATCTTAAGATTATTTTATTGTAATGGATGAAAACATTTATTTTATAATGAAATGATTTAAACGGGGAAATGAGTTTTTTTTATATTTAAATATTATTGGGAAACTAAAGCAAACCCTTAGATTTAAATTTATAATTGCTTATCAAATGATCAAGTAATTAGTTAATAAGAGAATGATTTTAAGGGAAATAATTATCCGTTTTAAATGAAATGAAAATTTGTAAGAAAACGATGTTATGATAGTTTAAATATTATTTGGTTGCAAACGAATTTACGATAAGATTAGTTATTTTCATGAAATGTGTAATTAATGAATTTAAAATATTGTGTTCATAGTCAAATTATTGATTTTATTGTAAAATAATATATTTGAAAGGACAAATATTGGATTTAAATGTAAGGAGTTTGATAGCGAGATTAATTGATTTTAAAATGATTTATTTTGCAAAGGACCAATAGTTATGTTTAAATGATAGGTTCTAGATCATAGAAGTAAATGTTTATTACTATTTAAGAGCAATTAGAGAATTAAATATCTGATTAAATTTTATCCTTTGTTTGAAAGAGACATAATTTAATTAGTTTTATTGTGGCAATAAACTATTGAATGTTATTAAAGGAAGTGGATTTAGGAAATCCAAATATAGATTTAATTCCTGTTTGATTGCCCTTCTTGAATGTACCCTTCTTCTGTTTTCGCTTTGGGGAATTTGATTAGAAGGGTTGTTAAGTCTTTCAGAAGGGGTTTAATTGTTTGGGGTTGTTGTATTATGTTAGTCAACCTTTGTATGGCCTTGGGTAGTGCGTATAGTTGCATCCTGTTGTTTTACCCGGTTTTCACGAACGAGGATGGTTTGTGCCTCCTTTGGATTAAGAGTGGATTATGTGATTTGTGCCTCCTTTGGATTAGGAGTGGATTATGTGATTTGTGCCTCCTTTGGATTAGGAGTGGTTTATGTGGTCTATGCCTCCTTTGGAAGGAGTGGATTATGTATTTTGTTGCCTCCAATTGTTTGGAGTGAGTTTCATTATATGTTGCCTCCTAGAGTTGGAGTGATTGTTTATCTAGTTTGTATGCACTTTGGCACCCTTGGTGATTGGTTTTGTTTGGTATGTTGTCGATAGGAGAGTGGCTCTATGTGGGGGTCCGACACACAAAGGGGCGCCAGGGTAACTCACTTAGGGTTTAAGTAAGTGATAATTTAAAAAGAATTAATGAAAAACTTTCAGACTAATTAAGATAATGAATGCCTCTCTCATGACTCATGCACTTATTAAGGCTTGAGATGAGACGAGAAGCACAATTTGTATGGGGGTTCGGCGGCTAGTAGAGGCAAGCCAGGGTAACCTAGGATGGGGGTCCGGTAGCCTAGGAAGGTAGAGCCATGGTAACTCATAGCAAATGATGTGTGACACTCTCTCTATGACAACCATAAGTCAATTTTGTTGTACTGTGTAGTGGCTCATTGGTATCTGGAAGCATTGTAACCATTGTGTTAAGTGATGTTGTGTTTGTATTCGATTAAGTTCAGTTATGTTTTAGCCTGTGTCTAGAGGTAGATGGTCTTGTCTAGAAATCCTTGTTACTATCTCCTAGCATAGGGGGTGAGCCTTCAGGTATCACTTGGTTGGGTGGAATGTGCACCTTACTCTGTTGGGTTTTCTTCTTGTTCGTGTGGACGAGATTTCTAGTTGGAGAGCTCGTGGGATCTAGTTTCATTTCATGCTTTATTCAATTGAAGCTTGTAATTTATTACCCCTCATTTGTTATCGAGGTGGAAGATGTATTATGTAACCATGCTTATTGGATTTACCTCATTCGAGGAATGAGAGTTGTAATCTTATTATTAAATTATCGTTATTTGAAATCATGTGGTATCTCTTATCCTTTGATGTAATTTATCATGTATGAAATGTATGTGTTCTTAATTCTTTTAGTAATTAGATGTTTGGTTTCAATTCATGTTTCTTGTTTGGGTTTTAAAGTAATCTCAATCTCATAACCTTAGAGGTTGTTGCAATGGGTAGTGAACTTGCATGTTATTTGTACTTAAAAAAAAAAAAAGTACATTTGAGTAGTTAATTGCAACTTCGTCTAGGGTTGCGTGGTGGGGTGATCCCACAATAATGGGTTACAATTTTTGGCCAAACTTGACATTAAAATCAGGATTTTTCACCAGACATTCACTTTCTTACACCTATAGCAGCTAAACCATTAAGGTTTTGAAGATGAATCAAACTAGTTATTTGTTAGATATTTTGTGTAGATTCTAATTATATTTTTTAAAAAATTAAAAAATAGATTGTGAATCACTTTATGTAATTTTTAATAACTTATTTTTTCTACTAATCATTTTTAAAAAGTGATGTTCACTTCAGCCACATAACTTTTTTTATAGATAGGATACAATTCTGATTTTTAAAATGCAATTTTTTCACACCAATATCTAGGGGATGGATATTTTTCATAATTTTTTGTTACATATTTTTTTTAATTAATTTTCCAAGTCAGCGTAATTATAATTTGGACAGAGGTGTACTTCGACCTCATAAATTTTTTTGTATTCATTTGAATTAACTTATTCTTTTTTGTTGGAATAATGACATCAATACCTAGGGCAATTGTATTTTTTAGAAAAAATTTTTCTCTATTTTTCTATTTTTTCGTAAAAGTGAAATAAAGAACTTGATGTTCATTGAAAATCCTACATTCACAGAAATAAGAAATAAATATAATAATCAAATTAAACATATTTAAAATTATACTTTTTAGGAAGCTTATAATAAGGGCTATAGGCTTACAAAGCATAAATTTTAAATGAATTCATTTGATCACTCAAAAGGTAAATCAAAAGTGTTTTTTATCAGCATTTTGATAGGTGTAGAGGAGACTCGATTATAGGTATGGTTTAAATCTAACAAGGTTCTATCCAAGGGGGTTTGATCAATCCCTCTTTAATTAAAATAATTTAAATGGAACCTTTAAAGTCATAAATCTATTTATTTTCTAAAAATATGTGATTTCAGGCAAAAATCAGGATGTCCCAAAAAGTGTAACCCATTATTGTGGCAGCACCCGGTGAGGCATTACATGGACTGCTGTGCGCAGTCCAACGGACTGGCGGCAACAGCCTAAGCACTGCAGTCATTTTTTTATTTGTTATTTTATTTTAAATATATTTATATATAAATATGTATATATATATATATTTATGTATTGGCATATGTATGATTTATTTCACCATACCAAAATTATTTAAATTTAAAAGAATAATAAAATAAAGCTAAATATCATATATATATATATATATAATAAATATAACAATATATTGTCTTCTTTTGTGAAATTTGGATTTATGACTGTTATGGTTATTGGAAAAAGGCGAAATTGATTATCATCAATTTTTTATTTCAATTTTTTTTTAAGGAAATAGAGATTTGGTAATGGAATGAAACAAATTGCTTAACATTGTGTAAAATTATTATGTTGTTTTGAGTTTGAAATCCTATAAATTTGTTTGGGTTTTCTTGTTATCATTATATTATCGTTTTGGTTTTTTTTTTCGATGTGGGAACCCAGTTTGGTTTAGGAACCCGTTTAGGGATATCATGTACCTTAGGCTTCCAGAGGCTTGATTTCATTGTTAATTAATGTTTCTCTTTTCAAGTGCTCTTGATGTGGCAAGTTATTTGGTATCATTATTTTGAAAGGGTTGTACGAGATTTTGTAGAGACTCTAATTATGTGCTTTTTAGCGAGATGGGTAATGCCTCGCATGTCATCTGTTGAGATTTAATGCTTTGTTCTATATGGTACAACCTTTGATTTTGATTATGTTTTGGGTCTCTAAGGAGAGTGGCTCTTTGTGGGGGTCGACACCTCAAATAGGAGGAAGGGCACAAGATAACCCACGTAAGAGTTAGATTAACAAGTGAAAACCTAATAAAAGAACTTAGGGGGATGAGTAGTAATAAACATAATAAGATAATCTTGGATACCTCGTCTATCCATTAGGGCTTTTGCAGACTAATGGTAGACTGAGAAGGCCATGGTTGAAAAGGTCGTTACCTCGTCCTCATGAAAGGTTAACGGCTTCGCATGAGTCACCCTATGGGGCCGGCGCCTCAAGTAGGAAGAAGGGTTAGGATAACCATAGATGGGAGCCGATGCCTCATGTAGGAGGAAGGGCCAGGATAACCCATGTAGGACTATGCGATGACACTCTCCACTAGTTGCCCATACATGCTTTGCTTTCTTACTTGCCTCTAGAAGTGGTTAATGGTTGTTGCCTTTGATTTATTTATGATGTGTTTTATGGCCTTGTGTTTATTATGATCGGATTTTGGTTGTTGTCATTTATGATCTATGTAATCTTTTGTTGTTGCTATTGGGGTTATTGTTACTATGTTATTCTTTATTGGAGTTAGTCTTGTTGGCATTCTTGGTCGCAGTCACTTCCTTGTCACCTCTGAGCACGGGGGGTGGATTTTTTTCTAAAACCCATGTGGTCGGTTGGAACGTGCTCCGCACTCGTTGGGTTCCACATCAACGTTCGTTCTACACAGTATCCTTCAGATGGAGCTTGTACCAGATATTCATCTTGTATTTCAGATATTCTTTGTATGATGTATCTATCCCACATGTATGGGAGGTTTCGATGTAACTCATGTATTGTGAACATGTAATGTATTAAAAGATGATGTATTGTAAATGCACCCTTGTAACCATTCATGATTTATGAGATTTATTATGGCTTGTATCATGTGATGTATTTATATATTTATGCTTATGAATGTATGGATGTTATCTCTTGCAACCGTATATTTTAATGTCTATGATGGATGTAAAGGTTAGTTAAGTTATTTAGCTGTATACGTATCTTTCGTTATGGGTTGGTTTTATGTGATGTGACCTCGCATGCCCCAAAGGACTTAGATGTTTATGATGTTATCGTGTAATGTAATAATGTTTAATGGTTCTTTATATTTTTACTTTATGTTATTTAAAAAAAAATGTGTGCATAGTTGTTGTCCTTTGGGGTTTGCACGATGGGCATTACAATACCAAAAAAAAAGTGTATGTATAAAATGTGTATACATAAAAATTGTATATGTATAAAAAATGTGTATATATTAAATATGTATACATATAAAATGTATATATATATATAATATGTGTATATATAAAATATATTTATAAATATAAAATATGTGTATATATAAAAAATGTGTATATATATATAATATGTATATATAAAAAATGTATATATAATCTATATATATATATAATGTGTTTATATATAAAAATGGCAAAAAATACCTTCATCATCAGCGAAATCTCCCTGCGGCAGAAGATATAGAAGAAGTAGCAACAACAATTGCCACCATATGATCGTGGACAAATCACTCCTCATTATTTTGATTTCTTCTTCTCCTCCCTCATCCCACCAAATCCCACTTGAAATTAATCCTCCTGCCCACTAAATTCAAGCCGCTCGACTTCTGTTCGCCATGGAACTGGCTTTGAAGCAACAAAACAACATAAAGGCCCCAAAAAATAATTTGACAAGTAGTGGGATAGAGCCATTGTTGGCAACAAATTCAAAGTCAGTTTCATGTCAAATCACTATAGATTTTTTATCTTTTAATACGAGAAAAATGGGAATGATCTTGTGGTGCGATATTGTTCCACTGTCCCTTTTAGTAATGTACAACACTCCTACATGCTTAGACCTAGATTCGTCAACGTTTTAAAGTTCAAAGCAAGAATTCACCATTTAGATGCGATTGGACTTTCCAAGCACATTCATGAGTGTTTTGTGATAATATTTTTTGAGAGCACATTAACCCTTTTTTTTAATCTACGATATCTATTTTTTATTACTTTAGATTGGGTTAGCTGACAAAAAAATAAAAAAAATGTATATATATATAATATGTGGACATAAAAAATGTATACATGTATAAAAAATGTGTATATATAAAATATTCAAGTATATATAAAAAGTGCACGTATATATAAAAAATATGTGTATATATAAAATGTGTATACATATAATATATATAGATATATAATATGTGTATATTAAATATGTTTCTAAATATAAAATATGTATATATAAAAAAATATATAAAATATGTATATATAAAAAAAATATATAAAATATGTATATATAAAAAAAATATATAAAATATGTATATATAAAAATTGTATATAAAATATATATAATGTTTACATATATAAAAAATGTGTATATATATAATATGTATATATATAAAAATGGAAAATAATAACCTTTGTCATTGGTTGAAGCTCTCTGCGACAATAGATACAAAAGAAGAAGCAACAACAACAATTGCCACCATATGACTGTGGAGAAATCACTCCTCATTATTTTGATTTCTTCTTCTCCTCCCTCCTCCCGCTAAAGCCTGCTAGAAATTAATCCTCCCACCCACTAAATTCGAGCCACTTGGGTTTTGTTCGCCATGGAACCGACTTTTGAAGCAACAAAACAACAGAAAGGCCCAAAAAATAATTTGACAAGTAGTGGAATAGAGCCATTGTTGGCAACGAATTCAAAGTCAATTTTATGTCAAATCACTATAGATTTTTGATCTTCTAATATGAGAAAAAGGGAACGATCCTATGGTACGATATTGTTCTACTTTCCCTTTCAGTGATGTACAACGCTCCTACATGCTTAGACTTGGACTCGTCAACGTTTTAAATTTCAAAGCAAGAGTTTTCCGTTTAGATGGGGTTGGACTTTTTGAGCATGTTCGGGAGTGCTTCATGATAATATTTTTTGATCTAGCAGGTTCGCCCATTTTTTAAATTTATGATATATATTTTTTTATTACTTTAGATTGGGTTAACTCACAAAAAAAAAGTGTATATGTAAAAATATGTATACGTACAAAACATGTTTATATATAACATGTTTATATATAAAATACGTGTATACATAAAATCATTGTATATATATAATGTGTATATATAAAATGTGTGTACAGATAAAATATTAATATATATAAAAATGTGTGTATATATATAATGTGTGGATATAAAAAATGTGTATATATAAAAAATCTATATATAAAAAATATGTATATATAAAATATATAATATAATATGAATCTATATAAAATGTGTATACGGAAAAAAATTATACACATAAAATATGTGTATGTAAAAAATATGTATATATAAAAATATGTGTATACATTTAAAATGTGTATATATAAAATATGTGTATATATAAAATATGTTTATATATAAAAATTATGTGTATATAAAAATATGTATATGTACAAAATGTGTATATATAAAAATGTGTATATAAAAAATATGTATATATTAAAAAATTGTGTATATAAAAAATATGTATATATTAAAATATGTGTATGTATAAAAAATGTGTATATATAAAATGTGTATATATAAAAAATGTATATATATAAAATATGTGTATATATAAAATGTGTGTATATATAAAATGTGTATATATATAATATGTATATATATAAAATGTGTATATGTAAAAATGTATATAGATGAGTCGGTGAATGAGCTCTGTTAGGGTTTCTTGTGTTTGCGGTCATTCTTGGCCCCTCTTGCGTCATACCGCGTCTTAGGTGTAGGATTTTCTTTACTGTGTGTACATCCACATTTACTGCGCGACCTTTTTGGTTTTATTATGCCTTCAACTGACTCTAACCTAGTAGTTCTTGTTGGTGTTGGCAGTTCAATGGCTCTGTTCAATGGCTCCCCCTTTGAACAAGCGACCACAAAAATTTGTTCTGAAAGTATTTCACGAGGTAAGTCTTTTGACTCCCTGGCTGATGTAGTTTTACCCAAGTGCCAAATTTTGATTCTACATGTCAATGGCTTGAGCAACATACTCTTGTTGGTTATTTTGTTGGGAGGACTCCCCCTGAAAGTGTGCTTAAAGAATTGGTCCACAAGGCCTGGGTCCCTCATGGGGTCTGCCTTGATATGATCCAAAATTCAACCAAGGGTTTTTTTTTCTCGCTTTGCGGAGGTCAGTCATGTTCAAGCAATCATGAATCATGGTCCTTAGTATGTCCGATCATCTTTGTTGGTTTTCCATTCGTGGACTCAAGACTTTGCTGTCTCAGATGACACCAAGTTGCAAGACCCAGTCTGGATTGAGTTTTTGGGTTTTCCTTTTCCTTGTGTGCCTTTTTTGAACCATATTGCATCCTCTCTGGGGAAGGTCATATGTATTAAACCAAATAGGTTCTTTCAAGCTTGACCCCAGAAATAGGTTTGTGTTGAAGTGGACCTTTCACCGGATTTGAAGGAGTCCATTAATATTCAAATTGGAGCTCTCCAACACACCTAGAAAGTCACTTATTTCAATTTTCTGAACATGTGTTATAGGTCTCAATGTGCAGACCATAAGATTAAGGACTGCCCTTTGGCAGTTCCTCGTATTCCTTTTCCACTACAGGACTCTGAAAATCCCCATCAGGTGGATACTTTTTCTACCAAATATGAGGAGAAATGGATAATGGTTACGAACCATAAAAATAAGTTAAATGGCTCTGGGACGATTTCCAAAGTCCTTGATCCAGCCAAAGAAGTTTCAAACCCTTCAGTGAAAGGGAAAGAGGCCTAGGTTGGGCCTATCAATACTTTGACACAGCCAAGGCCTAAGGCTACGCCTTAGCCTACTATCGTCATGATAGCACAACCTACTGAATCTCCTCCTGTGTCGAGAGCTCAAAGGCGGTCTCACAACCCTTCTCCGCCTCCGGAAGAAGGAGAATGTGTGGAGAAACAAATATTTTCTTCTCCAAACATTCAAATTGGTTCAGTTTCACCAGAATTTTTGTATAATCGCTTCTCTACTTTGGTTGAGGAGCCATACTTTGACGATATGGATGAGTTTCACTCATGAATTTCCTCTCATGGAGTGTTCGAGGTCTAACATAACTCTCTAAGAAGTATTCTGTTAGGGATACTCTGCAAAAGTATACTGGTATTGAAGCGCTTTGTCTCTAAGAAGTGAAAATTACTGATTTTTTGCTCACGTTGGCTTTCTAGTCTATTTGGCCAGCTAGTAAAATGTTTTGTACTAATCATGAGGCTGGACATGGTGGAGTAGTCACCATTTTTTCCCCAAGACATGGCATGCTTATGTGGTTGATCATGAGGCTAATCCCACACATTGGCTCGTCTGGATTCATCTTAACATTGATAATCATTCTTTTGGGATTATTAATGTCTATTCCTTGAATGATGCTATTGAAAGATCTTTGCTTTGGTGATGGATTGTTGATTCACTGCCAGTTGCTACCTGGCTCTTGTGTGGGGATTTCAATATGGTTGAGATGACATACAACAAAGATGGTACTTTGCCATTCAAATGGGTAGCTAACAAAAGAGAGGCATGGTTTTACATGCACAATAATTGGGGTTTTTTGATCCCAATATTGGTTGTCGCCATTCTCATTCTTTTTGGCACACTTGGTGTAATTACCAAGCTAGTTTTGACATGATATTTAAGCACCTCAATTGTGCCATGATCTTGGCTCAATATTTTTTCTCCTTTGACAACTCTTCACTTTCATTTAAGCTGTTAGTGGATGTGACGCTGTCAGATCACTTTTCCATCTCTTTTCACATTGAATGGGAGATAAGATAGCCTCGCGCTTGCAAGACCTAGTTCTTTCTGAACACGTCTTTGCTATGTCATCAACCCACGCTGGCCCACATTCATACGGTTTGGAATTTGGAGTGTAGGCCACCTCACAATACAGGTTGGATTGCTTGGTGGAATAATGTCATCACTCGCACGATAAGGTTTCTTCGCATTTATGGGTGCCGGCTAGCCATCTTTCACTGTAGATCTTATGAGGTGACCACGATTGACCTCTGCTCAACCACCAAGCCTCTGGTGGCTAGCCCTTTCTCCCCATCATTAAAAGTTATGGTGGTGGAATTAAGGCACAAAAAATAAGTTGTAGATAATTATGATGACAAAGGTACGCAAATTAAGGCTAGATTGCATAGGTTAAAATTTGGTGATCATGCCTCAAAGGAGTTTTTTCTAGCCCTTCATGCCAGGCACTCATCTCCTAGTATTAAAAATATCAAAGAAGGAACCTAGGTGCTTTATGAGCTACTTGACATTCTCCAAGCCTTTGTTAGGCGTTATGAACAAGTTTTCACTACTCAAGAGTATATGTCAGAGCGACAACAAGCTCTTCAAGATTATCTTGCTATTGTGCCAAATAGGTTATCTTCATCCCATAAATCCTTTTGTGAGCAATTGCTCACAGTTGAAGACTTGAGGGAGGCTGCTCACACCATGGTGAATGACAAAGCCCTGGGCGTTGATGGCTTCTTGTGTGAATTTTACAGAGCCCTTTGGGATTGTGTTGGGCATGATTTACATTATCTTGAAGCTTTTTATTCTAAATCCATTAGCAACATAATTAATAAAGGGAATATTAAATTCATACCTAAAGTTGGTGATCCTGAGGATATCTGCAACTAGCGGCCTATCATGCTCCTCAATGTTTCCTACAAAATTATTGCAAAAGCCCTTGCTTTGAAAATCTACCATCTTCTACCTCAGATTGTGTGCCCGGAATAGACTAGTTTCATTAAATCCATATTTATTCTAGATAATATCATTGACATGTGGGAAGGAATGAAATGAGCTAGATGCTCTAACTAGAAAGCCATTTTCCTCAAAATAGACTTTGCTAAATCTTATGATTGCATTGAATGGCCTTTTATCTTTGCCATGTTGGATACCTTGGGGTTTGGGCCTGATTTCATTCAAGTTGTCCAAATGATTTTCTTAGACACCTCTACTCACATCACCATTAATGGTCATCAGTCCCTTGCCTTCGGCTTGTTCCACTCCATCAGGCAGGGTTGCCCGCTTGCCCCCTCTCTCTATGTGCTTGTTGCCGAAGGGTTTGGCTATTTGCTTGCTAATGTTGTTTCCCAACAATGAGTTAGAGGCATTTCTCTGCCCAACTCGTAGGCTCAAATTTTTAATGGCCATTTTTTTGATGACTCTTTCCTCACTCTTTTGGAGGATGAACACAACATTAAGGTGGCTTTGGAGTGCCTTGATATTTTCTGCCTTGCTTCTGGCTCTACCATTCAATGGCATAAAACCTTATGCTACATGTAGTCTATTCTGCCCACTCCCCAATGGTTTCAATAGTATAGCTGGAAGTGGATTGGTCCAGGGGAAATCTTTCAATTTTTGGGCATTCCCTTTTCGTTCCAGGCTTCCCCAGCTGAGTTGTGGAAAGTTGTTCTCTCCAGGATTGAGTAAAAGTTGGCCTATTGGATTACCAAGCCTCTCTCTCTGGCTGGGAAATTTTAGGTTTGCTCTAAAATTTTTGTTGCTACGCACGTCTATTATTCTTCTTGTCGGGCTCCTTCGAAAGTTGCTTATGCTAAGCTTAAAAAGTTGTTGCGTGACTTTCTTTGGGCCTCTTTTGAGACCCATTGAGGGTTTCACCGCATAGCTTGGGAATCTTGTTGCCTTCCTAGAGATTCTAGAGGGATTGGCCTACTCTCCACTCACAGACAAGGGACTTCCTTGTGTTTGAAATGGATAATCAGAGCTCTTACTGGTGATGAAGCCTAGAAAATTCTCCTTAGGCATTGCATTCAATTTAGTTTTCTTGTTCGCACGAACGAACCTTCAAGACAATCCATATCCCCTAGATGAGGCATATTTTCTCCTAGTCACACTGCCTACAACACACCCTCAACACTTACTAGCAGAGTTGATTGAAATAGGGCTCTGGCCATCCTAGACACCATCTCCTTCAAAATGTGGAGGTCCATTAAACATGCCACAAACCTAGAACTCATAGTAGAATTTACCTAGTACTTTCCATTGGCATTCAATTGTTTTTGGACAAGAATAATCTTGATGGCCTTCAATATTAGTGAGTCATGCTTCAGAAGGATGTGTTTTAAACAATAATCAGTGACAGGTCCCAGGAAAGCTCCCTGGAAAATAGAACAAGTGAGATATATAGGAGAAGCCATCCTTTTAGTTTTATCCATAAGAGGTAGCAACATACTGAAAAGAGAAAGTCTAAAGAAAAACCACATAGGATAAAATGATGGCCATGAGCCCTATCTTGCGCTTGATAGGGTGAGAAACACTCATTTCTCAAGGGAAATGAAATGATATAAATTATCAGCCAAAGGAATGTATCAGAAAAATTAAAGAAACTACATACTGCCAGGGTGGGTTATCAAAAGCAATCACATCAATTAACTAAGTGGCAGTGGTAAGTAGTAAACCCGCTTAAATGTGCCCATCTAAGCTATCATTATGTGGCCCCTAAGGTACACAAGTGTTCATCTCTACTCGATACATAGACATATACCAACGTGGAAAAAGTACTTGCCTCAAACAAATGATACTAAACGTGCTAACGTGGACACAAACACACCTGGCATATGATGTGCTAGGAAGAAATCCGTAACACACATGGAAATTGAAACAAATATCTAGGGGATCCCATAGGTCGTAATTAGAAAGGCCCACATTATGAGGAAAGGCAACTAAATAATTGGTTAGGAGAAGAGAAAAATTAACATTATGTTATCATTTTGATAACTGCTTACCAATAAATAAATGTGTATTTATAAAAATAATGAGTATATATAAAATATTTGTATACATAAAAAAAAAAAAAAATATATATATATATATATATATATATATATATAATATGTTTATATAAAATATGTATATATAAAAAATGTGTATATATAAAAAATATGTATATATAAAATTATGTGTATATAAAATATGGGTATATATATTAAATATGTGTATATATATAAAATATGTTTATATATAAAATAATTGTATATATAAAATGTGTATATATAAAATAAGTATATATTAAAAATATGTGCATATAGATAATAATTATACATATTTTCTATACGTAGGCTTGTAGATATACACATGTTTTCTATACTCATGTGAATTATGCTTCTTTCGTCTGACAGGTTGCAAATGATGTGAGGGGCTCATTTACTTCAGTATACATCGGGTCTTTTATGTTCAATATATTCTATGCTAAACCTCCATTGTGTGCATTCATTGATGGTGATTGAAAATGGTGCTTGCGGACACCCCCATTGTTCTCTCAGCCTCATGTGGGAAAACTGGCTTCAAGGGGAGGATTTTTGTTGGAAGGTTGAAAGGGCTCTTGAAGGTGCATGAACCAAGGGTTTTGGAAGTAGTTAAACTAGTGTTGAGCGAAAATTATTTGGTGTCTGATGAATTCTATCAGGTGAACTCTAATATTGTGTCTTGTTTTGTTGTTGGTTTACTAGATATACATTTATTAAAAGGAATGATTCAAGATATGGCTTCAAGGGTTTTCAATACTAACCTGCTGGTGGGATTGGAAGATGTGGTGGTCATGGTGCAACTGGGCATGGGTATTCCAAATCTTGGTGTGCTTCATCTACTTTTGGTCATAATCCTGGGTGATTCTCATTTCTATTGGATCTAAGCGGTATGGAGCTTTGGCAACATCATGGTCGTGCGGTTGTGGGCACCAACTTTCTCAAGCATGTGCTAGGCTATGAGTTCTTGGGGGAATTCAAATGGGTACAAGACTTCACAACATTCCAAGTCGTCGTGAGTTTCTTCCTCCTCCCTAATGGTGATATCTGCAAGGTCTACCTCTTTTTCATGAACTACTAGGATTTCATGGCTCCCCTTGTACACGATCATGATTATTTTGCTGACTTTGGGGCTACCCTAGTGCTCATTGGGCTCATATTGTTTGGTGGCTAACTATGGGTTCTAAATGCTTGTGGATAACAACATTTGTAGTTCCATCGGTGCATTTTGGTTTTCTTGGCTTTTGGTTTGGTGGTCGTTTATGGTGTGCTACTTTGGTGCGTGTTATCCTCAAATCCAGTTGAGCTTGATTCACAGGATAACCCATACGAAACTTGTTCGTTTCATAGTCCTATGCACTCTTAACACGCAAAATGAGACATGTTTCAATTTCCTTTATGCGTGATCCTGATTCTCAAATTGTCCCCTCGAGCATTTGCCTCTTATCATTTTTCAAAAATCTCCAAAATGAATATTTTGTTGATTTTCAATTTTCCAGAGTTAGAATTTTTTTTTCCCATGCAGGGGCACTATTTTTTAGCGCTCCTACATGAGATGTTAGAACATTTTTTTATGTGCAACAGTGTTGTTTTTCAGCGCCACTACAATTAAACTTTTTGAAAGCGTAATGACGCTATTTTTCAACGCCGCTACATTTTCCCACCCTTGCACATGCAAAATTAATGAACCTCTAGTTCATTAGTGCAACGTCATTAAACACTTTTAAATGGATTTTTAAGTTGTTTAGAGTCTCATTTGTGATCGCCTAACTTTATTTCTCCCACCATCGATCGTTTCCAAGCGGATTGAAGAGAGAGATTGGAGATCGTTTCGTAGATTTTTCTTCATTTTTTCGTCGGCCTAGGGTTTTCTCTTTTGTGTTATGCTTCATTCCAAGTATGCTAACATGTTCCATATTTATTTTTTGTGTTTTCAACCAAGTCTTTATCCTCTGCATTTCCATGATTGATTGTTTCTCTTTTTGTATGATTAAGATTAACTTTAATTCTTTTTATCTTTTAGTTTAATGGTTATCTAAACCCTATTTTGTAAATTCTAGTTACGTCTTAGTTTATAGTTTAATTTTTTTAAATTTATTTTGTGTTTGTTTTTTGAGAAACCCTTTTTGTTATTATCATACCGTGGCATTATTTTTTCCACCACAACACATGAATTTTCCTGGGTCTCATAACCTGCAATGACGCTATTTTTCTGTGTTGTTGCATTTCAATCTACCAAGTTTGGGTTTATATGTGGAGGTGGGAATTTTCTCCGCTGCTACATGAAAAATCTTCCCCAAATATGTAAAGGCATGGAAAATTTCCACCTTTACATGATTAATTTACCAAAGTCCACAGGATGTACAAGTGGACATTTTCACCGCTTTAGCAAACTTCAAATCTACCATTGTTATATGCAATGGCGTTAATTTTTAATGTAGTTCCACATTGATTCGCTAAGTATAAGACATGGTGCAAGAGCAGTTTTTTTTTTAATGCTCTTACATGAATCAATACATATGCAACGGCGGTGAAAAATCCCACCGTTGCATTTCTTCTTTCCATGGCCAAGTATAAGCAGTGTAGTAGCATCCAAATTCACTGCTCTTGCAGAAAATGAACTTCCCAAAAGGATGTATAAGCACTGATTTTTAGTGCGACTACACTTCTAAAACAAACTTCATGCAAAGTTATGTCAAGGCGGTGAAAAAGAGTTCCTATACACTGAACTTCACCAAAGCAATTGAAAGCTATGTATAAGCAGACTTTTTCAGCACTCTTACACCAAATAGACCTTCCCAATATGTAAGGGAATTGAATTTCAGTGCCCCTACATAAAATGAAGGGATTTGTACCAACTCCTAGAAATCTGCCAAAATGCTTTCCGAACTCTATTCGCCTACATTCACTTGATTTTTCTCGCTCCATTTCTTATATCCACTTGCTCCAAAACACTTACTTGGCTTTTTCACATTCCCACATTTACATATGCATTTTCTTCTAATATGGGAAAAATATTTTGTTTCCTTGCAGTTGCTTTAGAAAGCTCCTTTTAGGCATTTATCCAAGGCATTCATCAAGATATCAGTGTTCTCTGGTGCATTTTATGACAACTGAAGAATCTTCATCATCAAGTAAGAAGGAAAAAATGAAATACAAATATCAAGGGGTTTATCTGCCAACAATGGTCACATCTAAGATCGATGAGATCAAGGATACAAAAATTGGACACCTTGATATAAATGACTTTATCAAAAGAATAGAGAAGCAACCCATAGAAAAGGATTTGGAGGCCATTGTTCATAGTAACCTTCATCAGGTAGCCTTGTTCCTAGTAGAAGCTCATTGCCCAAAGTTTGTTTTGCAAGTTTCCTCGCACTACATTAGGGAGGATAGAAGTGTCAGAGGATCCTTAGGACAAGTAATGATGAGGTTGGATGTTGATTTATTTGACATGGTTTTCCAAGTCCCAACTATGGAAAAATACACAGATATGACTATTCAACATGCTTAAGAGGCTTATGATAAAAATAAGAATGAATCCAAGCAATTGATTAATGTGAAATGGTTGAAGACCCCAAGGCCTAGCATTGCAAGATGGCCTAAAAACCTTCCTCGTAGTGATTTCAAGGAGGATGTGAATGATATGATTACTCTTCTAAGTAGAGTAAAAGGATTTCTAAGTTCATCAATATTCCAAGAATGGATGTATGAATACATTAGGATTATCAGGAAAAAGAAGAGTCACATTGACTGGGGTGCACAAATTAGTGATGAAATCCACAAGAAACTCATCAACATGCAATCTACTTTGAAGTTTTATATGAATTCATACCTAGTGTATGTTGCAATAGTAATGAGGCAATATCCAGGTCTAACAATAGAAGGAGATAGAAGGTATGTACCAGTGTACAAGTACTATTCCTGAATCACCCTAATAGGCAACATCAAACACTTCAAGAGAGTAAAAAATACTTTCTTTGTACCCTTGCTATGCATGTTTGATTTGTTATTAGAGAAGAAAAGAGTTTTTGATGAGGCATGGAAGGTTATGAATAAATACAGACCTTGTATCTTCTTACAATTTTCCACATTCACATACCTAGGGTGGGTTTCTATACGGGATATCCTTACATGTTTCCAAGGTATCCTTTTGGAAAGTGGGTATTGATGGAGCTATGTAGATAGGCTATCTCGGTGCATAATGAGCATCAAGCTATTCATAAGCCAGGGATCAAGTTTCCAATCACCATTGGTAGGTATTCAATACAAATAGTGCCAAAGGCCAAAGTTGTAGCATCAGAGATGTAAATCATGACTCTAAGGACTTACTAATGTAGAATTGATTTTGATTATAGAGGAATGAAAAGAAAAATTAAAAAGATTCATAGAAATGTTTATCGGTTTAAAGATATTTGGGCCAATTACAAAGATGAAGAGGATATAAAAAAGATGGATTATTGTAGGCTTACTATGGAATAGATTTTTGATCTTCTCTTGGCAGATCTTCCCAAAGGCATTGAAGATCCTGGCATTATTCTAAATGTAGAATATGATGAGAAGGAGATAACAAGCAAACCCTTGCCTCTTATTCAATGGTCTTGAAAAGAAAATACTTCCATCCAGAAAATGCTTACTCTATTTTTGAGTAATACCAATGAATGGTTGCAAAGGAAAGGAATTCAATTGAAGCCTTTCAAGATGGATTCTGAGGGTGAAGTATCTGAAGGAGAAGCAAGTAGATGACAAGAACTCAAAACCAAGAACAAGGCAAGTGTTACTTCCTCTTCCTCACACATGGGACCTAAAATTACATTTACTTGTGGGAAGAGTACAACACCAACGACTGAAGAAGAGTAACCAAAAGGAGAAGAGAAACTTGAAGATGATGAATTGAATGAGGAAGAAGAACTAAATGAAGAGGATGGAGAGGATGAGCAATCAGAAGGACAAGAAGAAGATGAAAGTGAACAAGAAGAAGAGATGCATGATGAAGAAATGCAAACATCTCCACATGAAAATGTCATTCAAGATCCCCCACATACATCATCACCTATTATTTCCGTAACACCTCATACTCCTCCTATTCCTACCTCTCCTCCACCTCCTCTTCCAACTTCACCTCCACCTTCAATAGTTCTACATGCACTCAAAGTGACAATACCTCCAATAGTACATTCAATTCATTCTACTCCTTCCACGGGATCAGTATTGGAGAGTGTGGAAGTTATTTTTGAATCTTCGTCATCTATTCCCAGTTTGTCATCTTCATCATTTGATATATCTTCATAGGTTGAATTTGATTGATTCATGAATGAATCATTACCTGATACATCAAATTTGTAGATTCCAGGTGCAGTAATGACCGAGACAACACCTATTGTGACTATAACATTCATGCCCACAAATGCAAGTGCAACCCAAGAGTTGGCAATAGGTTAAGAAAGTGATGTCTCATTCCTCCCTCCATGGCTTGCTTCACAAGCTTCCAAATGAAAAAAGCAAGTGGTCTCTCTTGATGAGTTGGATCTTGAGGAGATAGCTCCGTGAAAGCCTAAAGGGAAGAAGAAGCTAAAAGCTCTTTCAAGTTTGCATATGGATACGTCCAAACACAAATACAAAACCTCCTCAAGGTAAAAGCCACAATGAAACCAGTATAGAGGACTACACCATTACCATAATTGATCTTGGGAAAATCACTCATTCAAGTGCAAAGGAGGATGCCCAAACATCTTTAACAACATTGATGGAAAAATTTGATAAGTTGAAGGAGACTAAAGACATGCACAAGGAAAAAAACTGAGCACTTTGCCTCAATATTAAGGAGAATTACCGAGTCTTTAGAGAATGTGCAACCTATTGCAATGAGTATTGAGGAACCCATGGTTAAAAAGGTTGAGAAATATTATTCTAAAGGAAAACTCATGTATGAATTTGTTGGTCTAGGATAATTGATCAAGGTTCACAATTCATGACCATTGCAGTGGAAAGGATCACACAAATATCCAAGATAAATCTTGATCTAGAAAAGATAGTGCATACACTCTCCATTGAGAAAAAAGAGGTGGAGAAGAATATTGAGTCATGTACATAGTTAAAGAAGGTGAAACTGAGCAAGTTAGTGGAAGTTGGGATTATTCCTAAAAAGGAAAAGTATGTGGAAATCAAAGAATCAATCAAAAACCGCATACACATCATCAAGAACCTAATCAAGGATGTAAAACCAGTTCAGGAGGATGTTGAACAACATTGTGTTATCTTGGTGAATAGAATTGAAGAGTTTCCGGGAAAGCTACTTGATGACGTCCGATCACACATTTCTTCTAGCTAGTGAGATTGTTCAAGTATTCAAGGAAGCTATTCAAAAACAAAGAAGATGAAGCATTTTTATTGGCTTCAATGGACACTTTGTGTGATGTACATTTAACCTTGGACAATCTCAAACACATTTGGATAGGTGCAAGAAGGTTTTTTCTTCTACAAAGAAGTTTGTCATGAAGGTTTATACCATTATTGATTACACTTTAGGACCGGACGAGATAGTATGCAGGAGATCTTAAAGAAGTATGAAGATTTCCAAGCCTAAAGCAAGGAACCATAATTTTTTTTCATTTCCAGAGATAGTTTTCATGATTTTTCTCATGCTTTATGTAAATAGGCATGACATTTTTACATGCCCTTTTTGTACTCATGCAATTACATGTAAAAACGAAGATGTCCTCCTATAATTATGGAGATCAAATTGAATAAGTCAAAAGTTAGATAGGGTTTTTTCCTACAATAAATCTTAGCTCTCACCTATAAATAAGAGAGATCTCTATGGTATTATTTACCTTTAATCTATTGCAACAAAGTGCTGCCCAATTGTAAAGCAAATTTTGAGACTTTGAGTTCATATTCTGATACTATATTCAATCAATAAAGAAGCCAAACTTGTATGTGCCAAATTTTTTGTTTGGATAAATTTTGAATGAATTCAAGTGTTCTTACGTCTTTCACATTAATTTATCTTATTATATGATTGGATTAGCAGAAATTTATTAATTGTGGTTGAAGGGTGTTCAAGCTGGATTTTATAGACTTTGTGCTATATTGTTTTCTTGAGATTGAGTATGTGTTGTGAATATATTTTTGGTGAATGATCTTCAAGACTTTGTGCTTTCATTGGTTTTCTAGTTATGAATCTTTATTATGTTGGTATTCTTAGATTATGCTTTGAAAAATTAAGAATATTGGAAATTACTACTTTAGTCTTTACTTGGAGTTGAAAAGCATCACAAAGTATCAATGTGAAACATTGTAAACATATTCTTTGAAAGAAGAGAGAATCATGAATGTAACATACCCCATGGTTAGAATAGTGTAAATATTGTTAAATCTAGAATAGTTTAATTTCATTCCTGTAAGCAATAAGAAGGGAGCCTCCCCTTTTCGAGAGGAGAGATTTTATCTCATAATAATTGTAGCTGAAATTCAAGTTTTGTATTATGTAAAGAGATTACAAAATTTTCATCCAACAGTGCGGCAGTATGGGCCACTTGGCTTTGACTTCAATTAGGGTTTGGGGATGTAGTATTAGGACTTCAAGTGTTCTATTATGTTTGATGTTAAGTCTCAAGTGAAATTTTGTAAAGCTTAGAAGCTGTCTGATAGTTGGGTTGGTTACAAGGTTAACTTGAAATGCATGTAATCTTTTTTGCAATATCAAAAAAATCTTTCTTGCGTACCAAAAAAAAAGTGTATATATAAAAAATATGTATATAAAAATATGTGTATATATAAAATGTGTATACATATAAAATACACATAATATATATGTATATATATATATAATATACATGTATATATATAATATATATATATATATATATGTATATATAAAATATGTATATATAAAATATGTATATGTACATATAAAATATGAATGTATATAAAAATGTGTATATATATAATGTGTGTATATAAAAAATGTGTATATACAAAGAATCTATATATAAAAATTATGTATATATAAAATATATAATATAATATGAATCTATATAAAATGTGTATATGTAAAAAAATTATAAACCTAGTACAATTAATTTACAATGGTAACTATCTAAATGACATAGACACAACAACATTACTTATCTCTACATCACTAAATGACTGAATATTAACATCGTTGTTATACTCATTAGGACCACTCCTTATGTTGCTATTGATGCTTATTTTAATACTTGTTTTGTGCTACTCAAATATAGTTATCAATACTAAAATTACCTCATAGATGAATGTCATTTACTCATTAATAGTATTGGCCTTGTAATGCCCCACTAGGGAATCCAATAAAATAAAGTATAAAGTAACAAATTAACCGATTATTATTTTTTAAAAAGTCATTCGATTACACAAATGTTTTAAGGATTCCAAGACGACATTACTTAAACCTTATAAATAAGAACATTGCATCAAAATAACAAAGTCATAAAACATAAGGACAACATATTCACGAATGATCCAATTTCATAAACTATAATAAAGTCAAGTTACAAAACCAGATTACATCATGCGAGATTATATTAAATCTCATATCAACATAGTATCATTACAAAAGTTCTCTCCTAGGTACCAAGATAATATACAATAAAGATGAAGACTGTATCACGTTGTTAGCCTCGTTCATGAGTATGCTCAACGTCCAACATCATGAACACTGAAGGATCAAGAACCTGCTCCATGAACAATGTTATCCAAGTATAGCAGCATCTGTAAGAGGACCCAATGAAGGAAATAGCATGGTTTCCTCCCAACCGCATGGAACCCGAAGGTCCACTCCCTCCGTGCTGGGAGATAATGACAGGTCCACAAAACAATCAAACAAACAACAAAGAATAGACATTGCAATTACATGGCTGACAACACACAATGCCATGAAAGTATCAAAATTACATGAACACTAATAAACTCCTAGAGGCAACAATAGTAACAAAGGTGACTCTACATAAGAGACCACAAACATGCTTCAAGATAGAGTGTCATCACATAACTGTTCAAGGTTACCCTGGTGAATCTTCCTAGACTACTGACCCTCATCCAGAGTTACCTTGGTAGTCTCTACCAATTTCCAGCCCCTAGACATACTCATGTGGAGTCGAGTTACCTTTCAGGAAGACAAGGTAGACAACTAAACCATTCCAGGCCTTCTCAACCTACCCTTAATCTACACAAGCATTAAGGCACTAGGTGAGGCATTCCTTTAATCTTTATTATTTAATGAACCCCAGGTTTATTTATTAAAGTTTTTACTGAATTACAAAAACCCACAATAGGTTACCTTGGTAACCACTTAGGGTTCCGACCCCTATTGTAAGCCACTCTTCCTATAAACATGACACAACATCAAAATACCAAGGACTGCCAACATGCGTATAAAACAACACCATAATAAAACATATCTCATTCATGGAACAATTCAAACACCTTTAAGGTGACAAATAACTCTTGCATTGCAAAGTCCCAAAATAAATCAAGGTATTAAAACATTAATAAATAAACATTAAAAATTCATATCTCAAATCAACCCTCTAGCCTCTAGAAGTAAAAGGACTCATATTCACCAATATACATTCCAAAATGATATCATAAACATATCCCAACAAATTTATCCATTTAATCTTCATGAGCATATTACATCCAAGATCATTCTTCAACAAGTACAATCTAATTCCTTTATCATTACTAATCAAATAATTATAACTCTTGCGTATCTAAAACTATCTTTATAATTATTTCCGATTATAGCTTAAATACTCACTCTACGCATAACTTAAATATTTCTTTTCACAATACTAAAACAATTTCTTTTAAATTTAACTTGTTATAACAAGACACAATTAGAATAATTTCAAATTCCTAATTTAATAAATTTATATAAAACTTTAACTTTTAAATGATATAAACCAAGTCAACTTAATTGAACATCTTTTAAATACTTTCAAATCTCAATCAATATAAATAGTAATTTTGGTAAACTTAAACACAATATACATCAATAATAAGGAATAGATAATTTCTTTATCATTTAAATCAATTGATAAATAACAACATTTTATTGTCAAATAATACAATAGATGAACCATCTGTTAATCGCAAGTCTAGTATTAAGTGACCAATAACAAATACTATTAAGGAGAAATAAATAATGTTTAAGGCATGCGAAGATTACATGATAAATACAAAAGGTATCAAACAACTATGAAATTCTATACCCAAAATTGCACTAAGACAAGACTAACAGAAAGTAAAGTATGATCTTTACAAGGCAACTCAAGTTCAAATTATTGCATGGCAGAAGGATTTTAAAAAAATAATATCAATAGGTAGTGGCAGGAGAATATACTCAAACAATACGTGATTTGCAAGAATAATTCTATGCGTATATCGCTTAGACAAAGACCACATAATTGAAATTACGTTGAAGGCAGAAGAAATACACAGATTTAAAGAACCATACGCAATTCCATACACTGTTATAGTTTCTTGATTTTTTGACTCAGAGATTGAGTCACGCATGTCTTGGTGTGAACAACACTCTAAACTACAAAAAACTCATATGCCAACATGGCGTTGAGAGAAAAGAGTTTATGCTCCAAAAGAGATATAACCGAAAAACTTATTTATCCCCCTCCCAGTTTGGCATGTAAGCAACAAGGAAAACATAGAAATCAAGTTCTTTTTACCATATTAATTTTAACGAACACTACAGATCCAACATGCATATAGACAAAACCGATTTAAAAAAAAAATGGAAATATCAAATCTGTAAGCCAGAGGGGAATTAGCCTTGGCAAAGAGCATCAATTTTCTAGCATGTATATAACTGAGCAAGAATAGAATACTATGGTGACTAATCTCGTTTTCTCTTGACCTTTTAAAACTCCTCATACAGACCATGGAATCAAGGAGATTATTTAAACCTCTACAACATTCTAATTTCAAGTACTACAAATGTGACAAGTTGCCAAAGGAATCAGAAAGGTTTTTAAACCTTTATAGCCTTCTATGTTCAAGCGCTGCAACCATCAAAGGTTGCGAATAGAATCAGGGAGGTTATTTAAATATATATACCCTACCATGTTCAAGTACTGCCACTGTGACAGATAGTGTATGAAATGAGGGAGCTTATTTAAATGTCCAATTCCTTCTATGTTCGAGTGTTGCAAATCATTGGGTGCGCATGGCTGGTTTTTATGCCCGCACTGGCTATCCAGGGAACACCTGACTTAGAACATTCATGAATATTGGCTGAGTATTTCCAGCAACATGTATTTATTTTAAAACCAAAGAATGCAACGACCTGGGTATAAAGTGTTTGGAAAAATGGTCTCACATTTCACATCATTAACATTTCTACAAGGACAATGCATCTAACAATAATCAAATCCAAGAGGGCGCATGCAAACAACAAGTACACAATTACATGCGTAACAATTAAAGGATCATGACTGCAAGATAACATTAGATTACATGATGTCACTGCGAAGTCTACTTAATTTGCAACATATTCATCTCCTTGTCAAGTCGACACATTCAAGTAGAGAGGCGATCTTACGTGACAATTGAAATTTCATTACCAAGAAAGAGAGAGCTCGGCGACGCAACTTAGGAAGAAAACATATAGATAATTTAAAGTTAGAAGCCATCATATGGGGAAATAATTAAGTTTCTCAACAACTAGTTATCAAGGTAAGTTAAATACTAAGACTGATTTCCAAGGGCCAACACAATGAACTACACAATGTTTAAAAACGGAAAGATCGACTTCACAACGGTCTAATAAAACTCACAACATGTAGACTGAAGTATGCATAATACAACAAATGGAGTGAATACCGTCGTGGCATACCAAATACCATTGCCTGAAACATTCTATTTAACTAAACTTTTTGAGAGATGTAAGACATAGCAGCGTTGGAAAGCACAATATAGGGATGTCAATGGCCAACATGGGGTAATGAAGCATGTCACGCATGCATTTGAAACATGCCTAAATTTAAATGATATCGAACCCCCTATAAACAAACCCACCATGCATGAATCAATAATTCCAAAACTCCTAAGTCACACTTAAAGTACTATATTTAAAGATACAAGCTAGTGAGCAAATAATCCATCACTAAAATCGTTGTAAGAGAAATTGTTTTAAGAGATGTGAACCATTTCCATTAGTTATAGAAGTTCAACGACATAGTTTAAATATGGAGAATATTGGTGATACTAAATGAAGCAATCTGAATAACATAGGCTTGCACTATAATATTCCAGACAAAGGAAAATGACAGGTATAAAATCCAATTCCATAGCCTTTCCATCTTTTCCCAGGCCGATTGAACTCTTGGATTAAATCCAATAATGATTTAGACTCAGGAATGCAGAAAATGCACAAACGGAAAAAATATTCAAGATCAACATGGAGAGATCATTGTCAACAACAAGTAGAGTTCACAAAGCAGAAATTAATGAATTTGTGTGTATACCGGCTGGGCGTAGGTTTTCTTTAATTTTTTTTACTTCCCAACAAATTTTCTTCAATTATTTTCAATCTAAACAATAATATTTTCTTTTCTGTTGTTTGAACAGAGGATTCAACAACAAATTCTACTGTAGAGAAGATCAAAATTCCATAAACGACATTTAGAAACTAATTTTTTTTAAGAAATTGCAAAATAAAGAATAAAAACCCGATTTAAATACAAATAACCAATAAAGATTGAAGCAAGATCTGTAGCTTCTGTTAATCTCGATTAGATCACCAAAAACTTGATGAAGAAATCCAAGCAATTCTTTTTCTCAAATTATTTCTACAATCAAAACTGTTGTGCAATCTCTTTTCCAAAAACTACTCCGTGAAAACTTTTCAAAAGAATTGTCATGAATGAAATTGCAACCCCCAAAAGCTTTTAATGCATTTAATTACCTCAAGTTACAAAATTCAACTGATTGTAGTCATGCATTCAAAAATTGCTCAATCAGTTATAATCATTAAATATCTAAGATATTATCCTTCAACTCATACACAAGTTTTCAGATATTTATCACTTATTGAAAAAAAACTCTTTTAAAATATCAACTTTTCACAAGAATCCAATTTGCACAATTAATTCCACAATTACATTTAAATAATTACCTTTTTCAAAATTAACATGTTCACTTTTAAATAAATAACTTGTTTAATTTATTTTAATAAATCAAACCTTACTCATAGACATTTAATCTAATATTTAAACAAATTTGTACATTTAATCAATATATTAACAAATAAGCCATTTAATTAAATTATTGAATTCCCAAACAAAACAATACAGACAAGAACGACACAACAAAAACAGACTACACAAAACAATGGGTGACAAAAAGATACTCATTCAATGAAGAACGATGGCTTAAATGAGGACTTGACACTATCTCTGAGTCAACATAATTTCATTGGATTAGGGTACGCTCAGACCTGACAAGTAGGTGGAGCCGATACCTATTACCTGTATCTGCATAAAACATCTTTGTTAAACATATAAACATATATCAACAAACACACCGTGAAGAAGAATCACAACATAGCAGGGTACTCACGAATGAGTAGTGCTACACTATCTTCTTCACCAAAACTAACGAGCATTATATAACATAAACAACCATTTCTACATGATAACCACATAAAAACTCATAAGCAACATAATCCATATCTCAAATGTGTCTATCTCAATATCATCACTCAAACACAACTAGATGATTAGGATGTCAAATATATCATCCATAGAGTACAACAGTTAACATAACATCTGTGTCGTAACTAGAAGAAATATAATATCCAAAACAACTAAAAGACTAGCAATCAACCATAAACAAACTAAAACACATAGTAACAACTGGAGGGGTACTACAGGCCTCCCTTTTAATTTTAATGCCCCTATTATGTTTTAAATTAAGGTTAGTGTTTAAGTACTAATACCGTTGCTAATATTAATATTATTTATATTAATAATAATCTTAATATCAATAAGGTCATTATTTAGTTAATATTATTATTAGTCTTAATACTGCTCTTACTACGGTATTTTTAGAGAGAGATAAATGATTTCCCTAGGGTTTATTAATGTGATTAATAATATCCCAAAGATGACATCACAATTACTTTATTTATCACCTTGCTCTATCTAACAATTCGGTTGATGGAATGCATATAAGAAAATAGAGTAAAAGGGATAACACACATGGCGGGGCCTTACATATATACACATTATATATACATATTTTATATATACACATATTTTATATATATACACATTTTTTATACACATGTTTTATATACACAAAAAAATTATGTATACACATATTTTATATACACATATTTATATACATATTTTTTATATACACATTAAATATAAACATGTTTTATATATGCACATAATTTTTATATATACACATTTTTATATATATATTTTTTTTACATATACACATTTTATATATATACATATTATATATATACATGTTTTTATATATACACATTTTATATATACACACATTTTATATATACATATTATATATACACACATTTTTATATATACACACATTTTATATATACATATTTTTTATATATACATATTTTTATATATGCATATTTTATATATACACACATTTTATATATATGCATATTTTTATATATACATATTTTTTATATACACAAATTTTTTATATACACAAGTATTTTATATATACACATAATTTTTATACATACACATTTTATATATACACAATTTAGATGTATACACATATTTTTATATATACACATTTTTTCATATATATACATATTGATGTATGGAACTAAATAAAATTAAATATGCAAATGAAAATTAAATTTAAATAGCTCACATAACTGCTGGCAAACACTTCTTCACATGAAATAAATTCTTGCAATAATTTTGTTCTTTGGTCTGCAACTTGCAACTGACAACTTCAAACTCAATTAAAATATGCAAATGGACTTACAATCAGTCCAAGAGGACAATGGGCTACAACAAGCCCTTACAAGACTCGAAGAAAACTCAAATACAAAAGATTTGCAGCTGCAAATCAAACTCAAACAACTTAAATTTCTTCCAGTTCCTATATTCACAACTTCTCACAACAATCCCAATACTTCAATATGCAACTGCTGGTGATGTTGCACCTCTGCAACTAGCCTTCAACTTGCAACAACACCATGAAATCACCTTACTGGAGGTATGCTACACCTTCCCGAGTCTTCCTCTGTAATCTGGAAAAACTAAACCCAAAAATGAATTTTTTCTTTCAATAAACAACTCCACTTTACATGAAATGCAAATGCAAGTTCATTTCAGTTGAATTTGCTTTCATTTAAAAAGAATCTCCAAAAATCCATGCTCACCTCTTGAAATCCTTTAATTAAATTAATTTCCATCAATAAAATTGAATAAAATAGGCTTTTCAACTTCAGACCTATTGTGAGTGGAAAACAATGCTTTAATTGTTTTCATGCTTTCAAGAATTAAAGCAAAAAAAGTAGTTTTCACAATCTTGGCATCCACCATCAGGTTCTCTATTTTTAGGAGTCCTAGAATTCAAATTTTGGAGTTACAAGTTTGATTGGAGGTATATCCCAAAACCCCACACCCATATTTTCTTTTTCTAGCTTTTTTCTTTCAGAGCGTTTTCTCCACTATCTCCTTTTATCCTATTTGCTTTAAATTTGCTCCAAATTTCAAATTCAAATTTGTAACATGTTGCAACATCCAAATGCACACTAAAATATAAATTTCACAAGAAAAAATATGAAATTCAATCCACACCAAAAGTTGAAATTAAAATAAACCATCCTTATTTTTGTTGACATAGGATTGCCACTAAGCCATGGATGCTCCTACATTAGACACTCACGGTAATAGAAAAATGATCTTATCACTTTCCAAGAGAATATCTAAGACGAATAATCTCAGCCTCAAATAATCATGAAGAATCCTCCACATGCCTCCCAAACCATTTCACCAAATACTCCATGTATTGCCTTCTTCTTGTGCTTCTTTTCACCCTGCTGTCAAGAATTGATTCAATCTTTTCATTTTATGAAGTAGGTATGAGTGCTTGTGGCTGCTTAATTGCTTCAACCTCATCATTTTCACCTTCATGAAACATGGTCAAATATGAAATATTAAAAATTGGAGAAATATTAAGCTCATTGGATAATTCTACCTCACATGCATTACCAAAATCATGCCTTTTCACAATCTTGCATGCACCAAACTTCTTCATATTGAGCTAATTGTATGTACCCACTGGAAATATCTCCTTTCTTTGATGCATCATCACTTCATCTCCAACCTAAAATTCAGTATGTCTTCTCTTCAAATTAGCATTAGTTTTATAAGAAAAATTCATGTTAAGTTGATATGTTTTCTCACCTCATCATGTAGGCCTTTTGTATGCTCTGCAAAATCCTCTCCATCTACACTCTTTTTCACATATTTATCAATCTTATTTAGATCTGAAATAAATCTTGGATTTCTTCCATAAACAATCTGAAATGGTGACTTACCTATTCTTTTGTTAACTGGGTTGTTGTAGGAAAACTCAACTTGTGGTATGACTAAATCTCACCCTTTTGGTTTGTCTCCAACCAAGCATCTCAACAAATTTCCCAAATTCCTATTCACCACCTTTGTTTGAAAATCCATTTGAGGGTGGTGTGTTGAGAAAAAACTTTAATTTATTTTTGAGATTCTTTTGCAAAGTCCAAAAGTAGCCAACAAACTTGGTATCCCTGTCTGGAACTATGCTCTTTGGAATCCCATGAAGCCTCACAACTTCCTTGGAAAACAAATTTGCAACATTCACAACGTCATTAGTCTTATGACAAGGAATACAATGTGCCATTTTAGAGAACCTATATACCACAATAAATATAGAATCATGTCCTCTTTGTGTCCTTGGTAAGCCAAGAACAAAATCCATACTTATGTCCTCCCATGACTTCTTCGATACTGACTTGGCTGATATAAACTAGTGTTTTGACTCACTCCCTTTGCCACTTGACACACCCTACAACCTTGCACATATTTTCTTACATCTTATTGCAATTGAAGCCAATAATAATTTTCTCCAACAAGTGGAATAGTCTTATCAAAACCAAAGTGTCTTGCAAGTCCACCACTATGTTTCTCCTTAATTAAATTTAACCTCATGGAACTTCTAGGAATACACAATTGGTTACCTTGGAACAACATACCATCTTGGATCTTAAATAATCCAACCATTTGGTTCTATTTTCTGCAATGGGATCCTTACAAACCTTCCATGCCTCACCAAAATCCAAGTCTTCTTCATACATTTCCTTGAGCTTATTAAAACCTACAACTTCAACCTCCATTTCAATCAACAAACCTTGTCTTCTACTCAAAGCATCAACAAATCTATTAGACTTCCCAATTCCTATGTTTCAAAAAAAATGTATAAATTTATAAAAACTCAACCCACCTCATGTTCCTTTGACTCAACTTCCCTTGACTACTCAAGTATTGGAGTGCTTGATGATCGATAAACAAAAAAAATTCTTTTGGAAAAAGATAATGTCTCCATTTCTTAAGTGCTTGAATGATTGCATAAAACTCTTGATCATAAACTAAATACTCTTTCCTAGCTCATCATTTAACTTCTCACCAAAGTAAGCAATCGGTTTACCTTCTTGGCTCAAAATAGCCCCAATAGCATTGCCACTTGTATTACAATCCACTTGGAACAACTTGCTGAAATCTAGAAGTGCTAAAACAGATTGCTTTGTCACTTTACTCTTCAACAAATCAAAGCTCTTCACTACCCGTATAGTCCACTTAAATTCCTTATTATCACCCAGGCTCATAGTTTCAGCTAGTGGCACACATATGCTACTAAAACCTTTGATGGAATTCCTATAAAAACTTCCTAAACCACGGAAAGATCTCACCTCAGTTATTGTTCTCAATGTAGGCCATTCTATAATTTCTTTCACCTTTTCTGGATCCATCTTAATGCCTTCACTTGACACCAAAAAACCCAAATACACCAATTCCTTCTTCGCAAAGCTACATTTCTTAAGATTAATCAGCAATTTCTCTTCTTTAAGCTTCTGAAACACACACCTAATATACATTAAATGCTCCTCTAGTGTTTTTTTGAAAATAAGAATATCATCTAAATATTTACTATCACAAACTTTCCAAGAAACTCTTTCAAAACTTCATTCATAAGTCTCATAAAAGTACTGGGTGCATTAGTTAGCCCAAATGGCATGACCAAACACTCATACAAACCTTCTTTTATCTTGAATATCGTCTTCCAATCATATCCTTCACGTATCCTTATCTGGCGATACCCACTCTTCAAATCAATCTTGCTGAAATATGTTGCTCCACTCAAGCAATCCATGATATCATCCATTTTAGGTAATGGAAATATGTATTTTATTGTGATCTTGTTTATAGCTCTAGAGTCCATGCACATTCTCCATTCTCCCCTTTCTTTGGTGATAAAACAACAAGCACTGCACATGGGCTTAAACTCTCTCTTATCAAACCCTTCTTCAACAAATCAACAACTTGTCTATTTACTTCTTCATTCCCTATAGGTAACATTCTGTAGGCTGCCTTGTTTGGAAAACTTGGCCCTAGAATCAAATAAATTTGATGACTAATTTTTCTCATTGGTGGGAGTCCTTCAAGCACATTATTTGAAACAATCATCTTGAACTCTTGCAACAAATCAAAATCTTCTATAGGAACTTCATCTACAACTTCACTGTTAGCTTTAGGAATAATAGAAAAACAAACCTTCTCATGCTTCATACTATCAAGAAATCTCCTTGTATCAACTAAGAAAATTCTAGCATTACCACAAACTTGAACATTTTCCTCCTTCAAAGGTTTCAGCTTATGCTTCACTCCATCTTTTACAATTATGCAGGTGTTAGCACACCCATCATGTATGGATTTTCAGTCATATTGCCATGGTCTTCCAAGAAAAATGTGACAAGAATCCATAGGGATGATATCAAATAGAATCTCATCATGGTAGTTCCCAACCTTAAAATTTACATTGCACTATTCATTTACCAACAACTTCTGATTATCTTGCACCCAAGCAATCCGGTATGGATTCAGGTGTTTTATCCTCTCAAGCTTCAACTTTCTCACCATCTCATCAGACACAAGATTGTCTGTGCTTCCACTATCTACAATGATACTACACACTTTTCCTTCACACTTGCACGTTGTTTTGAATAACTTCTTTCTTTGTACAGGTTCATTGTCTTCATTTAGGAGTGCTCTCCTTGTCAGCAAAACCTCTCCATCTTCCGCCTCTTCATATTTTGAAGAAAGTGCCTCCTCATTAACATTTTCTACCCTTCTTTGATATTCTTGTCTCCTTCTTGGCTTATCCTCTACTTGTGGGAAATCATAGGCTCAGTGTCCTCCACATTTGAAACAAGTGCCTTTGAATGGGCCTCCACTATAAACACAACCTCTACCTCTACCTCTAAAATTTTGGTCTCTTGAGCCTTTTCCTTCTTCATATTTTGCTGCTCTATTGCTTCCCTCTTCATTATTTGAATTCTTTTGTTGATTTTCTTTATTTTTGTAAGTTCTTCCTCCTACCTTGCCTCCATTCCCTTTTTCCTTCTATCTATTTTCAAATCTATTGTTCACTCTTTCTTCTACCTTCAATGCTACTTGACAAGAATCTTCCAACCTTTTCCTTCGTTTCCTTTGAATGTCCATTCCTTATAAGAATTCTATGGAATTATTCAGTGTATTCTTTTACATTCTTGTTTCCTTGCTTCAAACCTTGCATCCTCTTGAGCAAATCTAATTCATAATCTACAAGAATAAATTGTCTTTTTAATTTATCCACCATTTTATCCCATTTGGTAGTCTTATATTTTCCTCTTCTTCCCCTTTCTAATTGGACCTCTCTTCACCATATTGAGGCATGTTCTTTTAGCCTTGTCTTAGCAAATTTTACTCTATCAGGATCCTCTATCTCTTCAAACTCAAAATACTCCTCCATTTCATTAATCCAATTTATCAATTCTTTTGGATTTAGACTCCCATTGAATGTAGGCACCTCCATTTTTGGTCTCTTTCCCATTTATGTTAAATCTTTTAGAAGTGGTTCATTTGCAACTGTTGCAATTTCCTCTCTTTGCTCAGTATCTAAACTAGCATTCTCTGTGCTTTCATCTTCTTCATCACTTCTTTAGTCTCTCATTCTTGCAAATCCTCTCCTTATCTTATTTTGTAAAATTTCAACTTGCCTTCTTAATCCTCTAAAATCATCTTCTCTTAAAAAATTATCTCCTCTTTGTCTTCCTCTACCTCTACCATGATGGGCTTCTCTCCCATCCATTTTTTTTCAACACCCACAACACAATCCTGGTGCAACTGCCTCTCTTTGACGGTCTGTTACACACTCAATATCTTGTTGCTCTGATACCACTGATGTATGGAGCTAAATAAAATAAAATATGCAAATGGAAATTAAATTTAAGTAGCTCACATAACTACTGACAAACACTTATTCACAGGAAATAAATTCTTGCAACAATTTTGTTCTCTGGTTTGCAACTTGCAACCAACAACTTCAAACTCAATTGAACTATGCAAATGGAATTACAATCAGTCCAAGAGGACAATGGGCTACAACAAGCCCTTACAAGACTCTAGGAAAACTCAAATACAAAATATTTGTAGCTGCAAATCAAACCCAAACAAGATAAATTTCTTCCAGTTCCCGTATTCACAACTTCTCACAACAATCCCAATACTTCAATATGCAAATTCTAGTAATGTTACACTCTGCAACTAGCCTTCAACCTGCAACAACACCATGAAATCACCTTCCTAGAGGTATGCTATGCCTTCTTGAGTCTTCCTCTATAATTTGGAAAAACTTTAAACTCAATTTCTTTCAATAAACAACTCCAGTTTACATGAAATGCAAATGCAAGTTCATTTCAGTCGAATTTGCTTTCATTCCAAAAGCATCTCCAAAAATCCATGCCCACCTCTTGAAATCCTTTACTCAAATTAATTTCCAGCAATAAAATTGAATAAAATAGACTTTTCAACTTCAGACCTGTTGTGAGTGGAAAACAATACTTTAATTATTTTCATGCATTCAAGAATTAAAGAAAAAAAGTAGTTTTCACAATCTTGGCGTCCACCATTAGGTTCTCTATTTTTAGGAGTCTTGGAATTAAAATTTTGGAGTTACAAGTTTGATTGGAGCTCTCCCAAAACCCCATGCCCATATTTGCTTTTTCTAGCTTTTTGCTTTCAAAGCATTTTCTCCACTATCTCCTTTTATCCTATTTGCTTTAAATTTGCTCCAAATTTCATTTTCAAATTTGTAACATGTTGCAACATCCAAATGCACACTAAAATATGAATTTCAAAAGCGAAAATTTGAAATTCAATCCATGCCAAAATTTTAAATTAAAATAAAACATCCTTATTTTTGTTGGCGCAAGATTGCCACAAAGCCATGGATGCTCCTACATCACATATTTTATATATACACATTATATGAAATATATATAATTTCCTGTGTTCATATTCAATCATACACTTAGAAAGAGTACCTACAACAATGAGCAAATCCAAATCTAAGTGCAGATACAAATACCTATTTAAATGCTTGTGAAGTTAAGATTAAATACATAGGAAATGGAGGTTGACCACATAGCAAAATTTAGCTCCAATCACACCTCCAAACTCTTACACAATACCCCAATTTCCAACTATAGAAAATGTCATGATTGCAATGAGAAAAGGCATCCCAAAAAGTGAAACCCTATATTTCCAACACCTTCTCTCTTTATATCTATAAGAAAAAATGTATCTCTCACTTTTCACCTCCCACTACCATGGATCATCAATTCTAAATATTTCCACTAAAAATTCCTTTCCTCCCTATCTACAACGTGGCTGAAATTTTTAAAATAAAGCAAACTAATCCAACCCTTTATTAAAACTCATGACCTCTACCACTTTCTGATGGTCTAGGTCAAGATAAAACACTTAGAGTTTATGTATTAAATATTATTATTTTAAATTAAAAAAAAAACCATTTCAAACATTTAAAACTTAATCTAATTTAAATTTTATTTACCTGTAAATGTTATGAACTAAGTCTATGCAACAAAGTCATGACTCAATCCAAGCATAATAAAATATAAACTTAAACTAATTATCACATATGCATCCAAATGAATATACCTACTTACAACAGCTTTTAGGTAAACCATCTACATGCCTACAATGCATCATCATATAGTCAAATTGTAAACTTGTACTAGTGTGTGGATTCTTGGATTTTATAGTTGGACCATCTTGTTGTCACTAGCTATCTTCCTCTCCTAGATAGTAATCTCCCTCAACATGCAATAGGGGAAAAAACTAGCATGTATTCACCCCATGTTAGCAGATGATAGTCAGTGAATTGATATAAAAAAAACATGATCATAAAATAATTAAGATATCAATTACGTTTAATTTTAGAAATATTAATTAGCCCACAATAATAAATAAGTATAAATACTATGCACATCCAACTAATTTAAATCAAGAATATTTCATAGAGATAATGGAGTATCAAACTATTCCGGTATTTTGAAGAACATAATACCATCACTTTTAATGCACCATTTAAATATTGATTACACACACCTTAATTCATCAATTAATTATTAAAAAAATAATTTAATTTATATAAAAAAATAGAATTTGACACATACCCATGTCATTTCTCATTTATTTTTATTCATATTTTGAGGAAGTATCTTAATGCATGTACATGTCAACAACTACAACAATCTTGTTTGAAGTTGGGCTCATTCCCTAGCCTTTACCAATCCATATGTACACATAGTTTCATACATATAACCTCTACCTTATCATTACACACACATACTTTGATACATTCATCTTATATGAGCATTTATTGCATGTTTATCCTTGCATATACCTTTGTGTGGTTGGTTTCCACCTAGATATGACTATTTTCGCACCTTTGATCAATTCTACAACTGTAGGATCAATAAATTCAGATTATCCAAGAAATTATTACATTTATTTATACACCTTCTTAGATATATAGTTATTGTCCACCTCAACATGATTTCTTGCCCACCCAAGGTTATTTTTGTATTCATGGAATGGACCCTTTCCTTTCTAAAATTTTAATTCTAGGTTTTGTCCAATGCTCCCCTTTGTTTTCCCACCCTAAGATGACTAAGCACCCATTTTGTAAAATTTTATGTTATGTGCAAATATTTAAGAATATTTAATTGTGCCCAATAATATAATGTTGCATAATTTCAAAGTGAAAAAGAGCAAATTTTGCAGCAAAGGATGTCCAAGTGTGACTAGGTAGAGGGTCATCCCACAATAATGGGTTACACTTTTTGGCCAAACTTGACATTAAAATCAATATTTTGAGCAAAGTCCTCACTTTCTGAAACCTATAGTAGCTAAACTATTAGGAAATTGAAGATGATGCAAACTAGTGATTTGTGATATTTTAAAAAAATAAAATGAAATGAAATTATAACTTTTTGCATCTTCTTTGATAACTAGTTTTTAATAGTAAACAACATTTTTAAAAAGTGATGTGTACTTTGTTTCGCATAACTTTTTTTCTACAAAGGATAAAATTCTAATGCTTTTGAATTTAGGTTGGTAACACCAATATTGAGTGTTTTCATTTTGTTTCATAACATTTTGTTGAATATTTTTATTTTAATTAAGTTTTGAAGTCAAACCAATTATAATTTAGACATAGGTGTAGTGTCCCTCCAGTTGCGACACTCTGTCTTAGTTTGTATTCAGTTTGATAGATAGATTTTTCAGTTGCTTTGGATACAATGTTGTTTGTTTTCAGTTATGACTCCGACATTATGTTGTTTTGTACTTCGTGGATGATACTTTTGACATCTTGATTTTCTGGTTGTGTTTCTGTGATGTTATTGAGATAGACATATATCTGATATAGTTTATTAGCTTATGAGTTTTCATGTGGTTATCATGTTGAGATGATTGTTTATGATTGATCTTGCTCGTCAGTGTCAGTGAAGAAGATAGTGTAGCATTACTCATTCGTGAGTACCCTGCTACACTGCAATTCTTCTTCATGGTGTGTTTTCAGATATAAGTATATATGTTTTAACATTGATGTTTCCTACAGAAACAGGTACCGGGTAACAGCTCCACTTGCTTGACAGGTCTGAGCGTACCCTAATTCAATAAAATTATGTTGTTTTGGAGGTATTGACAGGTCCTTATTGAACCATCGTTCTTTATCGAATGAGTATCTATTTGTTACCCCTCTTTGTTGTCCAGTTTGTTATGTTGTGTCGTGTTTGTCTGTATTGTTTTATGTTTGTGATTTAATTTATTAATTTAAATTAATTAAGTTATTGATTTTTAAAAGTGAAAGTTATTTTCTTTGCAAATGTATTTAATTAAATATAAATTGTTGATTTAATTGTGCAAACTAGAATTATGAGGAAATAGATATTTTAAAGAAAAGATATTTTCAATATGATATGAATCTTTGATTTAAAGTTTCAAAAATCTGATTTGATATTAAAAGAATAAGTTGAACTGATTGTTCTAGTTAGAATGCATAATGATCTATCTGTTAAGTTTTTTTGTGATTGAGAGATAATTGAATGCATGAATATCTTTTGGGGGTTGCAATTTTTCATTGACGGGAAGAATTTGAAAGAACTTTCACGGCAGCAGTTTGTAAGATTATTTTTGCATGACAGTGACTCTGAGAAATTCATATTTTAGAATTGATTTGCACGCATAATTTAGAAGCTGGATTGAATTGAATTTCGTCTTCTAAGTCTAGCAAATTTATAGCGGAATTGATAAAAGTTTCTGAATCTGAGTCAGCTCAGCAATCGAGTTTTGCCAGGTTTTCTTCTTTTAAAGTTCCTGCAAAATTCTTTGAATAAACTTTGTGGAAAAGAAATTATTATCAAATCTGCATATACAAGAAAGAAAGAAATCATAATAAGCATTCAATTTTGTAGTAAATACAGTAAAATAATGATGCTAAATACAAGGAATTATAATTTTATATATATATATATATATATATATATATATATATGTGTGTGTGTGTCAGAATTCAGTCTTGGATCTCTTCTTGTTGAATATTGTTCTATTGAAATTTCTAATTTAAAAAAAAAACTAAAATATTGCCATGATTTAAAATATTTTTCATGACGTTATTTGTTACCTGTCGCTTAACAGAATTTGGGTCTAAATGCTCATAGAGCAGCACGTTTTAGGTTTGTTTTGATTGTTCTCTCACCCTATACTATCACTATGAAGATTATTGACTTTTGCGCCTTCTCTCACTCAGCGTTCTGGTATACCTACATACATGTATTTAAACATGCTAAGACTGTAGAATTAGGCGTATTCTTCTCTGTTTCAGGAATTCCCTTAATTATATGATATGTGCATTTTCTTTTCTTATGCATGACTATTTTTTTTAAAGATTTGTTCCTTCTGGTTGAGGCGTCGCCCTTTATGTATTTGGAAGCTTAGATTCATGAATTTCTTTAGCCGTAAAAGCCTACCTTTTATTATCTTACTAAGCTGAACACAACCATACTTTTCCTCCACATGGAATGGGCTTAAATATTTAAAATCCTATCTGTTTACATGATCTGAATCTGAGCAACAATAGAATTTCACCTTATGTATGATACATACCCCTATTCTCAAATCTGCGCCAGTATATGTTAATAATATTCACCAGTCGTCTGAAATTCTTTTGTTGGCTATAATCATTAGTAATATTCATTCTCCTGTGGGCAAGTACTAAACCTGGAGATTGCAAAGTATTAAGACATAGGTGATAAGTCGATAGAACTGAACCAGTAATCAAATAAATTGTTTTTCTATTCCAAAATTTTTGTGTTATTTTGGTAAAATCCATTCGCACTACACATATAAATATTCTTGTTTATTGAAATGGGCGAAATCTGTATGATCTTCCTAGGCGTAACCCTTGTTGGTGATTGCCAGTATTATTATTGTTAGGGCTGCCGTATTTGTCCATGGTAGGGTGTTTAGATTTATATATCTGCTCTATTCAAATGCCTTCTATTCTTGTTGTTATACTTGAACAAAGAAGGGTGCAGTTATTTGATTAAAGTTCTTGATCCATTGGCAAACTATCATAACAATAGCACTTGTTTTTAATAATGAATTTCTGAACCAGGAGATATTCCTTGTGTTTTTATGTTGATAAGCTTGTGCATGTGTATATCTCCCAACCAGGGATTAAATTTGATGGCCGTGCGACCGTATTTAGAGATTTTTGCTGTAAAATACAATCAAAATTTTAAGAAGATTGTATCAGATGAAAGGAGAGATTTTGGATAGACTGTCAAAATTTATATAGAATTATAATGATATATATATTTGATTTATATATAATTTTACTTACACTAAGGTATATCATAATGTTTTAAGGGCACCTTTGAATAGATAACCGTCATTAAAAAATTTGTTGACAGGCAAGGTCGACCGTCAAATTTAAGCCCTGCTCCCAACAAATGATTGTTTATGCATGGCGTTATGTTATTACCTAAAGTTGTGTTATTGTTTTGGAACTGCCACTTTTATCTTTAAGGTGAACTCATCTTTCCACGTAAAGTAAGTGGCAGTAATTTTGTCATTAAAATTGTATTCACATAACTAATAGTTGCAAAATATTGTTATTGGCGCATGCATTGGTTTAATGTAAAATTTTGGTTAGGAAAAGAAGAGAAGGATATAATTTTAAGTTTATGTTTTGTAATTTAAATTTTCTTTTGATATAAGTCTCTTCCCTCGCCATTTTATATATATTTATTTAGTAAGATGTATTGCTTTTAAAGTGATTGAATTTTTAAATATAAAGGATTTACAATATCCATATTCTATAATGTTAATAAATGCATTTTCTTTGAAATTATTAGAAATATAGTAATATCAATAGTTTGTTTATTATGAATTTTTAATTCATAGAGATTGGTTAAATTGTAATTATTAGGCGTGTATATATTTATAATGTTGATGATGTTTATTTTCTTTTCGTCAAAAGCTTGGGAAGTGAAAATTTGCATTGTTAAGATGATTACGTTTTAATTATGTTACTCAATTGCAATGATTTTTACTTGGGGAATAGCTTTGCACATTTTTTTGTTGTCTATAGAAGCATCTTAGAGATTATGGTTTGTCTCTAGTGAAAGATATAAACATTTGTGGATTTGATCTTTATGCTTGATAGCTACCCCTAGTCCTTTGATGTTGAGTCATGTTATAGAAAGAGTGGCTTGCGGTAGGGAACGGAATCCTACGAGATTTTCTAGGTAACCTATTGTAGGTGTGTAAATTCAGTGAAAACCTAACTAATATACTAGGGGTTGGGTAGAACTAAACATTAACTCAGATAAAAGTTTTCCTTGCCTACTTTCTTAATGCTCTTATAGATTGAGAAAAGGCTGAGAAGGCCTGGAATGGCTAGTCATCCATCTTGTCTTCTTGAAAGATGAAGCGACTCCACATTACTCTGCATAGGGGTTGGGAATTGGTAGAGACTGCCAGGGTAACTCTTGGAGAGGGCCGGTAGTCTAGGAAGATTCACCAGGGTAACCTATCCCGACAGTGTGATGACACTCTTGGTCTATTACATGATTTTGATTCCTTGTGTTAAGTTATATTTTGTAGTGTTTTGTCACTGGGAGTTTAATTGTTATGTTTTGAAATCGTTATGTCGTAATGTGTATGTAAGCCACGTAAATGTAATGTTCTATCTTCTTGTTTGTGGACTTGTTATTATCTCCTAGCACGGAGGGAGTGGACCTTCAGGTTCCACGTGGTTGGGAGGAAACCGTGCTATACCTTCCTTGGATTTTCATGCAGTTGATGCTATACTCACAGTTGGTTCCAGTTACTTCATTGTTTGTGACAGTAGTTGTGGAACGTGTTCATGGATATGGAAGTTTGATATGATGTAATCATTATCCTCTTTGTATATTTACCTCTTGTATAAGAGCATTCCCACTATAACATCATTTTGATGTTTTGAGATTCATTGAAGTCTCACATGTTGTAATCTGGACATATGGATATTCGATTGTATTAAATTTTGTAAACTGGATCATTCATGGCATTAAATTTGTACTTAAGTTTTATGAAATAATGTGTTAGATTTATTTATTATGTTTATGTAACATTGTTTTGGAAATTCCTTAAGACAGTTGTGTAATTAAACTTCTTTTAAAAAAAAATTGTTCGGTTAATATGTTCTTTACACTTTGTTTTATGGAAACCAAAGCGGGGCGTTACAATAGGTGCACTTAGTTCTACATAACTTTTTTTGTATGTATTGATTTTTATTTTGTTGGAACGAGGATATCAATACCTAGTGTGTAGATATTTTTGATTTTTTTCCCACTAATTTACTATTTTTCCATGTGTAGAACAAAGAACTTGATGTTTGATGAAAAACTTGTTTAGTAAAACTAATAAAAATAAAAATAAAAAAATATTAAATTTATATTTGTTGGAAATCAGGTTTTGAGGAATTTGGTTCTCAAACTTGGTTTATCAAGTTGACTCCACTTGCACCTCCAAATTGGGCTTCGAAAGTCAAAAAAATGCATAAATTTTGAAATTGGGTGGGAAAGGTGAAAAAAAGGTCTTCATTCGAAGACCCCTTTCAAATGAAGGGGGCTTCGAACAAAGGGGGACACCTTCATTCAAATCCCCCTTCATTCAAAGGGGTCTTCGAATGAAGACCCCTTACATGGCGGCGATCGAAGAAAATTTATAATGTTTCAGAGAAGGTTTCAATTAATTGCATAATATATGGTTTAAAACACATTTGATTGAGTACCTTTGAACGAAGGTGAGGGGTTTGTGCAAAGGGGTGGTTCATTTGAAGGATTTCTAATACATGTATGTTCGAATGAAGCCCCTTCATTCAAAGGGGTTACCTTCATTCGAAGTTGATCTAAACTTTTTGATGGGCAGCTCTATTTTTTCTTTGTACAAAAATTATAACCCACTATTGTGGGTTCACCCATATATGTAATTTATTCTTATATCTAGATGATAAAAGTTAGGTAAGTGAAGGATTTACAAAAGTGATCTTTTATAAATAAAAAAGTATGTTAAAGGATAAAAAATGCACATGTACGACCCACATAAAAGTAGTAAATAAAATATTTTTGAAAATCCTTTTATGGATAGACGTACATGATGTTAAAGTTTGTTTTGGATATTTTCTTGAAAATTTTGAGCCAATATAATTTTAATTAAGGTTTATCTAAGATTAAGGTATGAAATTTAAAGCCCTTGTGCATAACCCATATAACTTGACCTCAAATAATTGTAACAGTCTGCAGAAAATGATTTTTAGATTGGTCACACATGATTTTTTTAATTAAAATCAATTTTATTAAAACCAATAATATATGTCATTTCAAGTTTACGGGATTTTCTATTTAAAAATTAATAGATAAATAACTATGTTTAAGATTTTAAAAACTACATATTTGAAAACTAGACATTCCCATCTATAATGAGTTTTCATTTTTCCAAAAAATTCTAAAAATAAGTAATCAACCATATTACCAAAATTAATTTTACTACTACTACTACTATTACACTATACATACAATTTTAAGGCTTAAGGTCAAATTTCCAAGCCTAAAACTAAGGTAAAGCATGGGGTGGGGGGTTTGAATTTCAGCAGAGTAGGTTTCCACTATGAATAGACCTATGCTATCTACATATTAGGTATACATTACTAAAATAGTAAAATAATTGTGTGTACACGAAAAACAAGTTATGATTTTTCATAATAGACTCCCATTACTAGGTAGGTGTTTGTTTATTAGTGGGTTTATGGTCTTAATGGGTATCTACTTAGGTTCAAGATTCTAAACTATAATGGGCCTCCATTTCTTGAAAGTGGGTACATGAGTTTTAAAGTACATGTACCTATTCCATGTGACAATTTTTGGCCTCGCATTTTTTCCCTCAAAGTGGAACCATTATTTTGCACTTACCCTTTGATTTGGCCTTGTGCCCTGTTGTATATTATGAATTTTTATAGTAAGAGTGTTTTTGGATTAAACTGTGTATGCATTTTTTAATCGACGTTTCAAATCACACTTAGTGATTCATCATTGAGATGAGGACATTGAGGAATGATGAATCAACGAGTGTAATTCAAGAATTTGATTCAAAAAAATAATACACAGATTAATCCATAAGCACTCATACTATTCTTCATGGACTATGGAAAAATTATACCTACTATGAATTTTTATATTAAATAAAAAAGTATGCTTACATTCCACTCTTGTGTATTTTAATTATTTTGATGTGTACTTGATTGTTGTGTTACTTGGTTTTATTGGATTCTCATATCTTTATCTAAATCATTAAGGGAAGGAATTGAAAATAACAAACACCCATATGATGTCAACAAGAGAAAGAATGAGATCTAATTTCAACTCATGGAAGTCTATCAAAATACATCTAAATGTTAGGAAATCTCCTCCCTACTTGGCCCATTGTGTTTTTTGGGTTTGGTTCCATTCCATTGACATTTATTTATCTTGATATTTGTTCATAATATCTTTGAAACACTCCTCAATCCCCATGATTTTCTTGTGGCCTCATTTGTACTTTTCCTCTTATCTTTCACCTATTTGATGGCAACTCTTCAATTTTCACTTGGTTTGATATATTTATTTTAAATGATAACTCCACTCTTTTCATTTCCACATGGCCTATATGCTACTACCCCTTGTCACACCTTCTATTTGATCCATACAAAAAATTACAAGTACCAACCTACTACTAGGTCTTTTAAAGTTTTTTTAGTCTTTACTAGTTGCTTGCCTTCTATGAGACCCTACCTATTGATGAGCATTACAACATCATTATTATACTTAGATATTGGAGGATTTTAGCAAAATCTTAGAATTAACATATTGAGTGTTGTAACCTTTGGAATAGAATAGTATATCTTTGAGGTAGTGTAGGAATGGAGTCATGCTTCCATTTAGTTACTTTTCTCCATGAGTGCAATGCTTACGATCCATAATTTTTGTGAGGGATAGTATGTCATGGGTACCTTATCCCCATTTCTTGGTTGACTTGAAGAATTAAGCCTAATACTAGAGAAGGCTATAAGCTCCACTAGCAAATGCTTTAATCCCTTTTATTAAACATTTTGGTGAGGTGTTGTGTTTCTTTTAAGACTTTTTTTTTTAATTTGTGTTCCTTGGGCACTTATGCTATGCTTTGATGTGTTTAATCCTTCTATGCGATATTCGATTTACCACCAATGTGTGATGTTGTATATTGTCGTTTATTATTAAAAATAGAGATGAAGTAAAGTAGTGATGAAAATAAATAAGTGAGAAATTATATCAAGGTAAAGGAATAGATAGATGTGATTAGAGGGAGTTAATCAAGAAGATCCTAATAGTAATGGAATAGGTGATAGTAAAGAAAGTTATAATTAAATATACATAAATAGAGAAATGGAAAATATCACTATTAATGAGTGAACTAGGATTGAGGAGAATATTATTATTGTTACTCTGTAGGTTGATTATGCAATGAGATGGTGATATTAACATTAACCTGAATATAAATATTAGTGGTACTATCAATATTAATACTCACGATATTACTGATAAGGGGAAATTAGTAATATTATGGCTTGATGAAATAATCATTATATTATTAATCTTAATTAAAATTAGTTAACAATATCATTGTTTTGGTTTGATAAAGATAATTTTAATGATGCTAACTAAGTATTAAGAGTTACTGTTTTTTTTTTTTAAGAAATAATGTTTCTTATAGTGTGCTGGAATTTTGGGTTGGCTAGCCCTCATTATTGCGAGGGTATGAGCTGTACAGTTATGAGGATGGTGTTGAAACAACATTGTTATGTCGTACTTGGCCCTTGCTAAAAATAATATCCAACATATAACTCAACACTTCAATCCTTTTCATCATGGAGGAGCATACGTAACCTTTCAGAGGGAGGCATTAATGAAGTAGTGGTGTGAGTTAGAGATGGGTAGAGGCATTGAATTGGGATGGTAAATTATATAGCAGATCGCCCTTTAATTATTGCCTTACCAATCCTTCCCTGTCACTAGATTATTGTGTCGCTTTGGTTGCCTTATATCTGACCTGGTTACCAGACGATATGATGGGCTCCGTCAGTTTGTCAAGGGAATTGAAGTCTAAGGGTAATACATTTACTATCAGGTGATGGGGGTGTAGTTGAAAGCAATAGATAGCAGTAAATAAAGGTAGGGATGGAAAAATAGTTAGGTGGCTTTGCAGGTTCAGAAGATCATTCTTCTGGTCAAAAATAGCATCTGCATACGTGCTAATCTTGGGAATAGTGGATCAGAATTCTTTAGGAAAAAAGAAGAAGAAGCTTTAGCCATGTTAGATAACCAGTTAAGGTTTTCAAGTCCAAGTTACCAATCGTGTCTTGAACATCCTAGCCCCCTGTACCGATACCCAAGAGAAGAGATTGACAAGTGGAAGTGTGCACTCTAACAGATATGTGATCACTCAGGTCGCATAAATCATTCTAGAGCTAAAGAACCCAGGTTTCATAGCATTTCTTTCTCCTGTAAAGCTTTGTCCATCTATTCTCATTGACATCATCAGCAACACGACACAATCTGTGCAATTTATATCCCTTTCCATCTTGAATCTTTGATGCGTAGGACCTGCCAAAGCCATATTTATCCCCTGGAAAAGCTTTCTGTGTTGTTCCAATCTGAAGGGTTTTTCTCCATTTTTCATGTTTGTGTAAGGAGGAGGATTCAGAACAACATATACCACATTGTGACCACCTGTAAATGTAAGAGGCAGTTTCAGGAAGAAAATCCTTTGAAGGATCTTTGAGTGTTCCAATAAAAGAGATTAAGGATTGGGTAAAGACGTTTGGACTGTTGGCGAGTTGGGAATGGCGTTTAGAGGATTGGCATAGTGAGCAGGGCATTGGTTCCTCCATTTGATATATCAATCTTTAACCAAATTTGCGCTATCAAGTAGGACCTCATGACCCCACCTATCATTAGAATAAATACATATGTTTATTTGCAGTGTTCGATTGTACATTTTAGATCCATATGCATGAATTTAGCTTCAATGTTTTTTGTTTGTTTCTTTAAATTTGTATGACATAATTCTCCAAAAATGTCAATCATATTATATCTTTATGTCAAGAATAAGCATATAATCCTAATGCATAGAAAGATTAGGAAACTCCACTCATACCAGATATTTGTTCCAGTTTTGGCACTTGTGTGAATATTTTGATGGCTGTTGTATCTCTGAGAGAGTTCTGTCATTGTCTGTGCTTCTAATATTACATATAGATTTTCTAGAGCAATTTCCCTTGTTCTTTCAACTTGATGGAGGTACGTACTATGTTTCTAAGCTTGTGAGATTCATCTTTCAAACTCTAAGTATTCAGTTAGTTGCAGTTAGTTGCATTTATCAGCAACTTTTAATTTTCCATGATTAATTCGTATTCTGGATCTGTGAATGCATTTATCAGCAGCTTTTAATTTCTATGATTAATTCGTATTGTGGATCTGTGAATATTATGATTCAAGGCATTAGGCATAGTTAATCATAAACATAAATTTCATTAATGTCATTATGGTGAATAATATCTCCGTTACCTTTCTTATCAGCGATAATGCTATTTTAATCATGTTGTTAGTAATTGTTTTAGGGTTAAAATTGACGGGGAAGTTTAAAGATTTTTCTTAATTCTTTTGCCGTTATAATTTATCTCCTTTCGATGAGAGCATCACAATAAGATAAAATCGATTATATAAATAGAGCCCCTCATTTTACTTTTAGGAATGCTTAGTGTTTTTTTTAAGGGAATATACTCCCATGTCTTTAAAAAGGAGGCCCTAATAAATAAGAAGAGATAACTCCTCGTTCGTTCCTCCTCCCTCCTTTTAAGGAAAAAAAATAATATTATGTATATAAAAAAGATTAATATATATTTATTTATAATTGCTATTCTTTAATCTGGATAATTCTTTTTTTAAAAAAAAGTCTCCCTAAGTAATGCATATATATCTCATATTTAAAGAAATCCTTTAAAAAGTGGAAGAATCATGGTTATTCTTATAGAGCCTTCATTTTGAAATTTAGGATTTAATTTATTTATTTTAAAATTAAGTATGATGTTATAAGTTAGTTAACTTAAATAAATAATTGAAAAGTGAAAAAGAAAAAAATTCTTTATTATTTTAGTGAATATATATGTATAGTAAGATTTTAATTTGGGTAATTATTTTATTTTATTTTATAATACCTTATTCATCTTAATTTATTTTTATTTGTCATTTTTCTTTTATAAGAATATATTGGAATAATTAAATTATAGCATGTGATAGAATGTTTTCTCATCGATGGAATTTATTTGGTTTAAACAAATCAAAATTCACGAATTATTTTGTGAGTCAAGTTTGTATTAATGTTAATATGGATATTTAAATTATTCAACATTAATACCTCAACAAAATGGCATTTATATCATTAGGGTTATAATAATAATAATGTCAAATGATAGATTATCCTTGGATGGATTAATAACACTATGTTTGGAGTGCAGTTGGATGTCAAGTGGAGGTTAGTCACCGAAAGTCCATAGCAAGTATTAAAAACTTAGCACAACCTTATCCTAAGTCCTTTGTCATCTCGCTACTTGTTTTAAGGGTCCATGCAATGGGGTTCGTGCATCCAATATTGTTTTCTTCCCTTACCTTGCCCTCGAGTGACATGTCGATGGTGGAATTGCATGAGCAACTCAACCTGATGTGTAAACAAATATAAAATATGTTCAATGGATGTAATAGCGTGTTAGGTGTCATTGGTAACTCCCGCTATAGAGAAATATTTTGAGTGGTGTTACATGATAGTCATGTATTTAAAACTTCCCTAAATGAGTCCTTTATTAAAATATTACTTGAGGTATGGTTATGATAAAGGCCTTTATTGCATTCCAATTGGGAAACCTTCCATTGGCATTAGTCCAATATTTTTTATAATCAAGGTCCACTTGTTTAAGAGCCTTCCCTTGTATTGTTAACATTATCATTGTTGTGTGAGTTGATGTTATGGTTGAGATTGATGTTAAGACATCTCTTTAACCTAGTGGATTATATCCCTTTTCTATCCAACCATGGGTGATATGGTTGAAGTTCTGTTGTCGAACTACGATGCCTCTGCGAAATATATACGTAGGCAAGGCCGTCTGAGACGAGCCCCCGAGGACTAGGTCTGGCCCCTAGGATTTGTTCTCTTATTATTCTTATGATTGCTACTGATATATATATATATATATATATGTATGTTATTGTTGACATGTGACTTATATAATGTTTCAGATTCATTTTTGGTGGGTTGAGCTATTTAAGTCTACCTCAGAGATGTGGATTCCATGTCTCCTATCGAGTTGACGATGGTGGTCGAAACAACTTAGTTATCTAACTAAAAGAATTATAGTTTATGATTGGTCAAAATTTGTATGCCTCCTTGTAGTCCTTGTTTTGGTAACAAAATTTGAGAGTTTTGCAAGCATAAGTGAACGAAATTTGGAAATTGTGTTTTATCCTTAACTGTTTTGTTTGAGTGTTAAATTTAGGGCATTACACCTTCTTTGTTTCTACTTCCCCTTTTTTCTGTCTTCTACTCCTTTTGACATACTTTCTCTTAACTTAAATATTATTTCGTACTTCTCCTTAGAGTATTGCATATTTCAACTTTCACTTTAATCAACATTCTTCTCATGGATTATCTATTACTAAATTAAGCTTAGGAATTTTTCATATACTTTAGTTTTCCAAACTTGTGAAACATATTCTCTTAATCATTGTGTTGTCTTCTCCTCTATTTGGGCCCTTTTTCTCCTCATTCACATGCTCAAAACACACTCTTAATCTTCATGCATGCTTAATCATTACAGTCCTACTTTCTCTTATTATACACAATCTTAATTCACAAATTTTCTTCATTTACCTCCAATTTAAAATATTTTTAAACATCTATCCAGTCTTGTTCTATACCTATTTGAAACTTATTTAAATGCTTATGTTTACATATCTGTAATAATCCAAAGTTTTTGTCATATATTATTAATCTTAATGCCCTTCTAACCATCTTTCAATTGTCATAATTTAATGCTAACAGATTCATAAAAAAACAATATTCTATTTAAATAGAATTTAATTTCCATAACAAATCCACCTTTAATTTACCTGTTTTCTTGGACAGATCTTAGATATCTCATACACTTTTTTACATGATATACTTCCAACTTTAATACCACTTACTCTTATCCAAATAACACCTTAAAAATTGTCCTCCAAAACATTGATCAAACTAATCACATACACAATTGTTTCAAACTTTTCCTTTATAAACACAACTAAATTTCATATTATTATAAATATCGAATCCCTTCTTTCAAACAAGTGACTACAAACTGAATAATTCTTCACCTATATCAGCTGCCGCCTCCAACTAAAGAGATACAACAACGATAGCCCGAATTTCCTTACAGACACAGATACTAAAGAAGTAATAAGCGAAACTTGTTTGTCCACTCGGGACATTATTTATTAAAACAAAAAGACACAAACAGTAAGAGCAGAATGAGTGCTAATTACGCTTCCAGATTGTTATATTCTTCCACCGCGACTCCATTCGGTGACTTGCGTTGTTCTGCGCATAAACCCCACATTTGAAAGAGTGAGGTCCAGTCCCAGGGTTTGGCGCATCAAGGCTGAGCTTACCATCCAAATAGACTTGAACATGATTGTTATCAGCATCATGAACAACGTTAACGTGGATCCAGTGATCGTAAACATTGGCAGGTCCAAACTTCCTGGGCGCAGTAGAACCATACTGTAGCAACTCACCATTGTACACCCTTATTTGCAGGGCCGCAGACCCTCCGTTGGCTGCGCCCATAACTTGCATGACTGCTACCCCCGTGCTTCCTGACGGCACATACATATCCCCTTCGAATTGCCACACCCCCGACACGTATTTCCCGTATTTCCCATTGTCACCCTGCGCAATAACTCAAATCACAATCTTCCAATTTCCATTACTTTTTCTCACTCATTTTCACTACAAAATAAGAATCTGATAGTTTTTAATAAAACGTTACACGCCATTTGATATACTGCAAGAATCTGATAGTTTTTTATAAAACGTAACACGCCATCTGATATACTGCAAGAATCCGATAGCCTCCTATAAAACGTAACACACCATCTGATATCACGAAGACGAAAAAAACTAAACTACAAAAAATTGGGAAGAATTTTCTTACCTTCGTTGCAAAACCCATTTCCGTGCGGGGTTTAGTTTTGCTAGTTGGTGTGTGGGGTTTATCGTTGTCGAAAACCCACATGGTGTGGACGCCATTGATGAAGGAATAGCGTTGATCTTGTCTTTTATCGTATGGCCTCTGAATGACAAATTTGGAGTCTTGTTGTGTGAAGCCGTCAGTCGGATCTGCAACCGAGCGGGGTAGTTGCAGTAAAATCCCGCAGCTGATAATGATGAAGCCAATAAATTTGTTTTGCTCCATCTTTCTGTCTGTGTATACCAAAGATGGATGTTCGTAATATATATTTGTTTCTTGGAAGTCTCGTTAACTTTTTTTAATGCTGGAAAGGATAGGCATTACATGGCAGTTTGACTATCCGTGTCTGGATAAATGCGTGGCGACGAATGGAATCAATGATTGCGGGAAGCACTCGGTCTTCTAGAAAGTTAATTTTTTGTTAAAAATAAGGAGTTATAAAATTGAAGGCCGCTTAAATGTTTTTGCCTTTTGTTTTGGAGGGGCAGTTCTTCAACTTATAAAGAAAGAAAATGCTTCACATAAGTAACCTAGGACTTAATTTTTAAGTACAATATAATTTAGCTTAAATTTTGTTGGGTTTAAAAATAAATAGTAACAAGCGTGACAATTAAAAGAGAGGATAGAGTATTATTGGTATGGAGGGTCTAGTTCGATTGGCTAAAGCATCGTGTTGTAGACAAGAGGTCACGAGGTCTAGTCTCCCTCATACCCATAGTACTAGAGGGTGTGTCACGCCAATGTCACCGGTCACATGGAAAAAGTTTACAAGATGCACTACAGTTTGTAGGGGGGCTACTCGATTCCTCCAGTCTAAAAAGCGAGAGGAGATGATAGAGTATTTAGTTTTTAGAGTTAATGATAAAATAATATTGTTGATATTGTGCATAAGTGATTTGTTAAAGTGCAAAAACAGTTTGTCTTAAGAATGGTAAATTTGTTAGGGTCTATGCAGTCTTCGAATTCCATGTGGTTCAATTCCATGTTCGTCAAGTTCAATCTCAATCCATGCAAATTTAATATGATGTGTAAATTTGAACTATGCCATAGGAAAATGATTTTCTACAATGATACTTCAGTAAACTTGTTTGCCTTCACTCCTTTGGTAATTGAATATAGTTAAGGTGGTCCTTATAAACACCTTTATTAGATTGTTGACAATAAGGAATGATGTTGAACACAACATACACAAATGTGCAAGTGATCTCTATGCATATCATGCATATTTTATTCCTTTTCCCTTTGAAAATCAAAATGTACATAATTATTTCACCTTCAAGTTACCTATAAATTCATGGCATGGCATGTTGAATGTCTTTAAATGTCATGACATGGCAACACATCACACAAATATGGGTTAACTCAACTCATAAGGATTAGTAGAAAGGAGTGGAAAATATTGAATTTAAATTTTAAATTTTAATTTTAGGTTCATTGCTATGGATTGTAGGATTTGTCATGAGTGGTGTGGAAATGAACCTAGAGAAGGAAGTGATAATAGAAAGAGGTAGAGATGAATGCATGATGGTGGGTGGAAATGCAAGTGCAATAAGGAGAGGTAAATGAAAATTCATGGGATTATGTGTAAATGGGAGGAAATAGGAGTGGATAGAGATCAAGGCATGAGCCAAACATAGTATAAGAGAGTACACTTTTTATATGTTATTGCATTTAGTATTTTCCACAAATGCAAGCATAAAACTAAATGGGAAATGATATTTATGTGAAAATTTCACCATTACATTTTACTCCCACATTGTTGTGCATGTGAATCTAACATTTTCATGCACTTCAAACTATTAGTATATGGTCATTCACAATCAACATGAAAAGTAAATATTTCATACTCATAAAAAGGATATTAGATTCATGAGAAACAATAAATCATTCTAGATTTCTTTTGTGCTATGCTTCTTGACATTCAATGTAAGGATGAAATGCCACTAAAAACGAGAAATCAATTAAGTGAAATCTAAAGGACAATGATCTCATTGAGCTTAACCTAATTAGACATCTCTCGTAACTTTGGCCTACCACAATGTGAAATGTATTATAAATTTCTAATAAACATATGATCAATATTGAGATGAAAGATCCTAATTCTTTCTTAGATGACACACTTATTTTTTGTCTTTTTAATTTTTTGAAGAACCATATGATTATCTATGCCATCTAATGATCATTTGGCCCATAATTATAATGGTTTACTAAAACAATATCTTATAGGACCACCATTATGTCTTCTAAGTTAACAATATTATTTTTTGATACATTCCATGTGCACAAAAAATAAAAATAGTATGAGGACCCACCATATGTTGTTGGCTATTAATAAACCGATCTCAAAGATTTCTATTGAGCAATTTTTTATTACTAATGAGAGAATTTGAGGTTTATTGGTTCACCCCTCCATTAGATAATTCTTGGAAGTTATGGATGTTGAGACACTTATGAGGATTGTGAGGAATGCACAATCAAAGATATTCAAACAGTCCTTGGAATGTCAACTACACAATAGCTTTTCCATCTATTGATATATAGAAGCTCTACTATATTATATTATACACATGTATATAATATAATACATATATAAATGATTATTACTCAAATTTTAATTAAATAATATCATATGATCAAAGCTTAGTGATTTATTTCAATCTCATAGTATCAAATGATCATTTGCAATAAATACATCATATCAAAATGTATTATAAAATATTACAAGCCCATTGAATCTCTCTAATAAGTTATCACCAAAGGGCAATAAAATCATACAACGATCCAAGAAATACCAATTGCAAGATTAGGTGTTAGTGGTGCCTAAATTTTGAATTGATAATACTTAAATAGAATTTCATCTATAGACAAATTGAAGCATTTATGCAATTTTCAATAAGAACATTTAGTTGACTCATTTCAAATTAGAGGGCTCAATTTTTTTTTTAAATGGCAATCATCCAAATTTAAGGAGAAAAATGACTCTAATTAGGGACAAGGATTGCAAAGATGTAGAGTAAACATCAAAATCTCAAAATTTGAATAAAACGTCTTATATATTACATTATATAATTAGAACACTTTACATAACACATATATTTTAATAACATAATAACATACAAAAAATGGGACTAAACACAAATTGACGCATAGTAAAATCCTAAATCACCTATATAAATGTTAGGAGCTAACCTACCTTTACTATATCAAAATCCTTATATATCCTAAATCTCCTATATAAATGTTAGAGATGGAGATATATTTTTGGAATAGTGGGTTGGACCTACAAAATTATTGTGGAACAAGTTGTTATCTCACATTCTTTAATAAAATTTCAAAGCTTTCAAGACATGAAATTATCACGAGCCATTTTTTACAACATGCACTCCATTCTTTGTTGTGCATTCAATACCATTTTTAATCTCTTTGACACTTTATTGCATGCTTACAATCAAATTGTCTTACACTATATCAATTTCCCCTTCTTGTATTTTAAAATATTCCTTGCCACATGAACTTAATAAGAAGGAATTTTGAAACTATTCCATTTTGTGTAGGCCTTGACATGGAAAGTTTCTATTTTGCACATTTACTTCATGACCAAAAAATCCATGATCATAGGATCTTTTTCCTTATGATAGAAAATGTCATCTTTCTTCCTTCATAGAATTCTTCTTCCAAAGATTGAGAAGAAGATGAGGAATATATAAAATATGCTTTATTAGATTTATCTTAAGTGAATATTGTAAAATATTCATCAAGGGTAGGCAATGGAAGATCTAATCATCCTCTTATTTACAAAGAAAATATTTTTCCAAATCCTCAAGAAAATAATTTAGAACAAATAATTCATAGTATTGATTTTTTTAGGGATTTCTTGTTGATAATTTTTTATTTGTTGTCCTCTTAGCACTTATGGTTCCTCAAAATTATTTTGCATAGCTTGAGAAAGATTTCTATTTCATGGTTGAGATCAAGACTTTTTTTCCCACCAACTTCAACAACATGTATCTTCAAGACATATTCCAATAATAGGTCTTCCATACTAGTAGATAACTTATTAAAACAATTAAGAGTTTGGTTCTACATACTTACACACCATTTAAAACTTACTCGATTATATCACTTGCATCCTCTCCTTTTTACAAAACATATATAATTACTTGACCATATGATATGTGTTACTTCAATTTCTCTTTCCTTTAAACTACAATAAAATACATTGAAAGAATATGACACAAAATTTGATGAATATGACTAATTATTAATTAAATAGAAATGATACTCTCTCACAAAAAATCATCTTGTATAGTATTAATAAAATATTTACATACAATATGAATAAAAATGGCTACGTATATAATACTAAAATATAATAGTGACTCTAAACTCTCTTGTAGAGCAAGAGTGTACAATTTTCTACAAAGAAAACTATTGAAAATGTAGTTCCCACTGGAATTGTATCTCTTCATATGTGAATTTTTTTATGAAGCCACCAAGAATATTGATAGTGTTTTATATATTTTTATTTAATCTTATTTTTGAATTATATAATGAATGCATGCACACTACACTACTTTTTCATCAACTCATAAGGTTCTTCAAAATTTTCATCATTTAAAAAATATTAAATACTTTTAAACCTCTTCAAATCCACTAAAGGTTATTCAAAATCATGTGAGCCATCTTCATACATGAATTATTCTAATAGTGAAAGGTTATTGCATTTATTGTATTCTCTAAAAATATTTTTTTCCGATTAAAAAATTGTCCATCATGTTTTTAGAAAATAAACTTACTATAAACTCTCTTCTTTGGCTACATTTGAATCCAAAAATTTCTATGGGTGTTTTTTTCAAAAAAATATTCAATAAATTTAATATCAACATTATCACTCTAAGGGATGTGGCTTTAATGAAGCTTCGTACCTAGAGTGTCAAACTAGCACACATTATGGGTGTTATCTTCCTCCTTTTGTTCTTGATTATTCATTTTGGATGGTTGCCTTTCCATTTGAGGATCAAGTATGAGAGAGGGGATATTTAGATGATAATGGGGGGAGATAGATGCATAATAGAGCCTGAGATGTGTGAAGACACAAAAGATAATGGCTTGTTCTGGGAGATTCTTGACAAATGTGGGGTCACACCATTCATGATCAAGCTCCATGGCTAAGACTCCCAAATTTCTCAAGAATTTGTGAATGGCTGGCATAGTAGGGTCCTAAGGATCTTTAGGATTGAGATTAATGTTACGAAAGAACTCATAGCAGAGGTCACTGGCCTTTCTACAAAGGGTCAAAAATTCTACATGGAAAGGAAGGAGTCAAAATCAATGAGGGCTATCTTCCTATGTGATACAGAAAGAGCAAAGATAAAGAGGTTGAGGTGGTGGCTATGAATAGACTTCCATTAAACCTATATGAGGGGATGTCGTGGTAGCGCTTATGTGTTAATTCACTCTAGAAGGGATATTTTCAGCCATCTATGGCTATCATTTTATGCTACTCAACCACTTCTAGCATGGTAAGTAGGTGCCTTTCCTATTTTATCTGCTTTTGTCCTTGGAAAATGGTATCTAGGAATTTCGCAAGAATTCCAATAACCCTTTCTTGCATGAGGGGATCATGTTGTTAGTTACTAAATATATAAAGGTGAGATATGTAATTGAAACCACTAAGGTGAATAAATCTCGTAAATCTAAGGATTTTTCTTCAGATTATGATACAGTAGAAGATTCTTAGGAGTTTAAGGAAGAGTAAGGTGAGTAGGGTTCATTTGAGGATCTCCTTGCCCCACTTAAGGATGAGATGGAGGCTTCCCCATCTTGGTCCAATGACTCACATACTGATTTGGAAGGGGACAAGGCCCTTAATACCGGAGCCAAGGGTAAAAGTTCTGTGAAGGTTGGGAAGGAGAATCAAGGCAATAAGAAGGTGGATCCGCCCTATTGTCTGGTGTGAAGAGGAAGATTTTAGTTGGGGAAAATGAGAGCGCAATGGTGGGTAATTCTTTTGTGGGAAAGAAAGTTCCTAAATTAACTAGAGGAAATATTATGGATGTTGTGTCTTAGGTAGTGAGCCTTAGTTTGGTCAGAAGCTTCAAGATGTTGTTGAAGGTGAAAACGAGATCCGTGAGTTCAAGGTGGACAAGGAATTGGAGTGTGCAAAGATTAATGTGGTTGATTTGGAGACACCCCATGTTACTTCTGAGGCCGCAGGAAAAGGGAAGGAAAAGATGGAGCCTCCTGCTGGTAATCATTTTGAGGATCATCATGAGTGTTCTTTTCAAGGTATTGGTATGAATTGGGATTTTCTTGATCTTGATGATATGGCTAGTATGGCTAAGGGGGGAGTGGATGTTTTCTTTAAACCCTTCATGTGGCTCCTTTGTGAAGTTAAGTATTTGCATGGTAAGTGTGATTCGCTGGCCAAATTCAATATTAGCACTTTGAATAATAACAATAAGGAGGTGACAGTGTATGATAAGATGAAAATCATGAATTCCACCATTAACAAAATTGTGGAGGATGTTGCCAAAATGAGTAAGGATCATGATTCTTGGATTGTTGCTCTTGAGTAGAAAATAATGAAAGTTCAAGAGGATCTCTCCACTTTCGTTAATGCTAGTAGGGATTCTCTCCTAGATAGTGCAGAGGGGTTGGTGACATTGAATGAAAAGGATAGGAAATGGACTGGTAAGTCCCTTTTTTTCAAAAAGATGTTCATGAGGTGGAGGATGAAACTTTGGTTGGGAAATAGGTTAGAGGTACTGATGAGGGCCCTTGTGTTAGAACCAAAAGAAATACTAAAAGATGGGCAAAAATTTTGGCTCAAGAAGTGAAGGAGGTCATGGAGGTGCATGCTAAGGTGATAATTAAAGAGCTGAATGCTACGAGGATTTTGAAGGACCTGTTGTAGCTATTAGTTTTTGTTTGCTTCTTGTTTGTTTTTGGGTTGTTGATTAGCAGATTGCAGTTTTGTCCGCTTTTTATCTTTGGGGCCGCTTCATATAGTTTTATCTCTCAAGCTGCCTTCTTGTTTTGTAAAGGGTTTCAAGGACCCTTCAAAACCTATTTTTTAATAATCAAAAACATTATCACTCCAAGATTAAAAAAATTGTTGCCATGTTACACTCTTTAATTGTTTAAAATATTGAAAGCTTGATTATTGTTTTGTCTAATAAATAAATCCCTCCTATAGTGAAGTATTATTTTAAATTTCCCTTTGTAAACTATTCCTCTTGACCAAGAAATAGCATTACAATATTTTTCTTTTAGCAAAAATGGTTCATTGCAACAACACCCATAAGAAAACAATGTAGCAAGAGCAATCAAAACTCTCATACTTGACCTCTTTATGCTTTGAAATCATATTGGAAAAACTAATAGCATTACATTTGCACAATAATAAATACAAAATGATAATAATATTATTGAGAGTTGATTTTCAATGTATTAGAATATGACTTTTATAAATCCTTTTAAGTATAACTTCTCAACCTATCATTTTATGGGAATGCAACTAATTATTTAACAACAATAATAAACTACTATAAAAACTACAAGTTGGACTAAGGCGGCTTTGTTAGGTACGTAAACCTTAATATTCCAACACAATTAACAATTTATTTTTATCTTTATCTCAATTATAATGTTAGCTTCTAGATTTTTAATTATTTTATATTTTTAAGTTATTTTTAAAAATATTATGATAATTTAAATTTAAATTATTATTGGTTTATAAAAGAAAATAGATTTTTCTTAAGATTAATCTAGGTTAATTAATTAAATGTAATTAATTATGAGTAAATTAATTTAGATTAAATAATGATAGTCACAATTAATAAATTCTATATTATCTAAAGCAATTAATTTTAGGAACTATGTATAAAGGAGGGTGGTATTTAATTCTAAGACTTAAAAATGATTTGTCATTACTGAAAGTTTTGAATTTAGACTGGTATTTACTTGAGCTATATTTCTATTAGTGAAATGTCTCAAAATGTGTAATAGATTTGTATTCTATTTGAGGTCGAGTCTATAGGTTTACGCCAAGTCCACAATTACAAATTGTTCTTTGAGTCCAAACCTAACCTTGCATAATGTGAAATTTTATTCTAATGCTCACTTAAATGATCTATGCTTGTTATGCTCCCTTTTAGTATTTCAATATTGAACATATTAAAAAATACATTGGTAGGGTTGATATTCTATCACTAGAGGACAAATTTAGGGAACCTACAAAAAATGTGTGTAAAAAATCAAAAGCGCAATCTTTAGGTATTCATATGCTCCTTGAATGTTAGATTGTAGATTGGGATTCATTTGAATGTACCAATTGAAGTGTTGTAATGTGAATAATTCTTTGATTCTACAATATGTAAGTTAATGTTAGAGTGAATAATTTATCTATTCACTATACTAAAGTGTACTTAGGTTGTTGAGGTTAGACAACTTCTTGTCTAACCGAATGTGCAACCTTTTAGACCTCTAGAGGTTACCAAGTTATTTGGTAAACCTCATGAAAATATATTTTTGAGGTTGGAAGACTTTCTATCTCACCTCAAATCTCACTCAACACTTGGCACACAAGGTTGATGACTTAGTCATAAAGGTTGTTGGTTTGCACACTCCAAGTTTTCCTAATGTTGCCAACTATAGGACACTTGTCTATCCATTTGTGCCACATCTTGGGGAACTTGTCAGTTCACCTCATAGGTGGATTACACCTTCCTTGCCTATATATGCAAGGTTTTGTACTCATTGTAATTGGGTAAACTAAATACAGTCTATGTATTGTTGTTCATGTGTGCTTGTCTCTTATCTCCAGTGGTCTCCTAATTGTTTATGTTTTTTGTCTTTTGTTGAGGTTTTCAAGACATTTATTAATTTTGTATTCCTAATCAACCTCATGACAATAAAATTGAAGAACTCAAACAGAAAATTTAAGTTTATAAACACACTCAAATAAAGTGCCACAAATACTGAATGTGTGTTCCTTAGGGAGGGAATTTGGGAAATTTTATACATACACTGAATTATAAAGTGTAATGGGGGGTTGTGTAGAGCCTTGATTTGACATCACAGTTGTGGATCCTTGTGATTTAACATCACAACAATGTCTTCTCATGATTCTCACCTCATGCGCATGTGCCTTGGAGCACACCCTTTCTCCTTTTCTTGTACATTTCGACATTCATTACACACTCTCAATCTTAGTTGGTTCTATTTATATTCTCTTAGCATCAAGGGGGGATTATGATGTGTTATGCTAATGCTTCCTTCAATGAAGCAATGGGGGAATCTTCCTTTTGGGAGGCCTCATGAACCTTCTATTTTGATCTCTCGTATGGAGGATTAATTCAATGGATCACAGTTTGAGATTCTAGTTAGTTCTTCATTGTAGTACTATATGTATTATGAAATTCACATAGTTTGATGAAATTTGTGTACATTGGTTGAGTAATGTTCATTAGTTCACTCATGCAGTGTTTTGTATCTCATCTTGATCCACATTACTTGGAGATTCGTTGATTCTAACAGACACTAGTTCATCATTGGAAAGTTTACAACTTCAACATGCTTCAAGAGTTCTTCATCATCATGTTCCTATCATCAAGGGGATATTTTCAGAAGGTCTTAAATCCTTCTAATTCTCTTTTTTGGAGAGGATTCTTGTTCCCAATGGGTTTTCTCTTTTACTCCACTTTATGAGAGAATGCATTGTACATGGGTGCCTAACATGGCCTCTAGCTAAGACCTATTTCTATCTATTTGCACTTTTGTGATCTCCCCAAGTATCATTTAAGGGGGGTGTTAGAGTGAATAATTTATTTATTCACTATACTTAAGTGTACTTAGGTTTTTGAGGTTAGAAAACTTCTTGTCTAACTGAATGTGCAACCTTTTAGACCTCTAGAGGTTACCAAGTTATTTGGTAAACCTCATGCACATACCTTTTTGAGGTTGGAAGACTTTCCATCTCACTTTAAAGTTCACTCAACACTTGGCACACAAGGTTGATGACTTGGTCATAGAGGTTGTTGGTTTTCACACTCCAAGTGTTCCTAAGGTTGCCACCTATAGGAAAATTGTCTATTCATTTGTGCCACATCTTGGGGCACTTGTCAATTCACCTCATAGGTAGATTTCACCTTCCTTGCCTATATATGCAAGGTTTTGTGTCATTTCCCCAAAATTGCAACACTAAAGCCTTGAAATACAAATAAATAAAAAAGTAATTATTAAAAAATATAATTATAAAAATCAAAAATTTAATATTATTATAATAAGTATTAAAATATATATAATTAATTAATATAAAAATAAATATTCAATTTATAAATATTACAACTATAATTAAGAGTCCCAAAAGGGACATCGATCATATTTAAACATCAGTGTCAGGTTTTAAAGGGAGCACTAAAGGGAAAATCTAGATTAGGGGCATTACAGTGGTATCAGAGCATCTTTCCTGTCATCCCGTGTATGCTTCATGCTTCCTATGTTTGTGTATTCAAGTGTATACCTTGTGGCTTATGTGTATTCAAGTGTATACAAGTGTATACCTTGAGACTTATGTGTATTCAAGTGCATTCAAGTGTATACCTTGTGACTTATGTGTATTCAAGTGTATACCTTATGGCTTATGTGTATTCAAGTGTATACCTTATGGATTATGTGTATTAGAGTGTATTCAAGTGTATACCTTGTGTCTTATGTGTATTCGAGTGTATTCAAGTGTATACTTTGTGACTTATGTGTATTCAAGTTTATACTTTGTGGCTTATGTGTATTCAAGTGTATACTTTGTGACTTACGTGTATTCAAGTGTATAATTTGCAAACTACATGCTTTGTGAGTTGTGTGCACTCATGTGTATATGTGTATTCATGCAACTTATGCATTTAAGTGTATACTTTATGACTTACATGTATTCATATGTATGCTTTGTGACTTCATGTACACTCATGCATATACTTCCTATATTATTCACATATATGCTTCATGCTTCTTGTGTATACTCTATGTATTATACATATTTGTGCCTCATATTTATACTTTATGTATCACATGTATCTATGTGTTACTTCATGTATCTTCAACAAGATGTTTTCTTATAATTACTTTATGCTTAAAAGCTATGAAAATGTTAAAAATGTTGTTTGTCAAGTTGCTTAAGCTAGTTGGTTGTTTTCTTGAGCTACTTGGTTGTGTGCTTGAGCTACTTTCCTACTTGCTTGAGCTAGTTGCTTGTGCGCTTGAGCTACTTGCTTGTCTACTTGAGTTGGTTGCTTGTGTGCTTGAGCTACCTGCTTGCCTACTTGAGCTAGTTGCCTGTGTGGTTGAGCTACTTGCTTTTATGGTTGAAGTGCTTTTGTATCTAATTCACCTACTTGTTTTCTTGCTTCAGTTGCTTTCTTGTCTCCTTGTCAGCATATGTGCCAAACCAACATGGTGTCAGCAGTTGAAAATTCAAATTCCAAATAGCTAAACCATGCCAACTTTGAATGGTTTTATTTATTTAAGCGAATAAGAATTTAGACTTAGTGAACACCTATTTTATTTAATTTTACCTTGTACTTATTTGAACATTCTTACACTACTTCAATTTTATTATGTAATTAAATGACAATGCATGTAACCTACAAATTGGTGTATTCACTTCTATATTTAACATCCTGGGGAGATCATTCACCACCATTCAACCTTGAGGTAAATTGGTATGATTCAATAAATAAAATACACTTCCCAAATACTTAGTACCTAACATAGAAGAAAGATGATAGCCTCCAACTGAATCAAAAGATGGAATATCGAATTGGATAATAAGGTAAAACTATAAATTTAGAGCTAAACTCTTTTCCATCCCTTTAGTTTTTCAATCACATAAATTTATATATAAGTATGGGAGAGACAAATACTTGACCAAAACACTATAAGCTCCTCATTAGAAACAAACTTTCCTCAAACCTTGTTTTAATGTTTACACAAAATAAAACATACTTTATCTGTACATCTAAGTCCTTTACACAAATGCAAAAGTAATTTGGCACAAAGGAGTGGATCTTGATATTCACAGCAAGCCTTCAGATTTCAATGAAAGGAAATAAAAAGTTTGTATCATTGCCTAGGGTCCTTGAGGTAATGAAATGAGAGAAAACTTGTCTTAAGTAACAAATCTTGCCAATTTCCAAAAAAAACTTGGTTTTGTCATTGAGAGGTATTGCGAAATAACAATACACAAGACAGTAAATTTCCCTCAGACCTTAGAGGATGGAATTAACTTTATCGGTCATAAATCGAGGCAAAGAATACTAACAGTTACTCCCCAAGGACATAGGGTCAAACATAACCAAAACAACCATCACTTGGTTTAGAATTTCCAATTCCTATAACCGAAGCTAATATTGTATGATTGCTTGAGGATAAGAAATTTTGGGCATGTCTCTGAAATTGCAACACTAAAGCCTTGAAATAAAAATAAATAAATAACAAAATAAATATTAAAAAATATAAATATAAAAATCAACAATTTAATATTATTATAATAAGTATTAAAATATATATAATTAATTAATATAAAAAATAAATATTCAATTTATAAATATTACAACTATAATTAAGAGTCCCAAAAGGGACATCGACCAGATTTAAACATCATCAGGTTTTAAAGGTAGCACTAAAGGGAAAATCAGGATTGGGGACATTGCATTTTGTACTCATTGTAATTGGATCAACTATACATAGTCTCTGCATTTTTGTTCATGTGTGCTTGTCTCTTATCTCCATTGATCTCTTAATTTCTTATAGCTAATGCATTGGATTTCTTCAAATACTAGCAATTAGTACCAAATTTGATAAAATATTTACTTAGTTCTCTCAAGATGATAAAATAAAAGGGGCCAATCAACTGAAATTTCAGTTTGAATTTTAAAAAGCCAAGGTCATGTCTACAAATGAAAAATCGACCTTATGACCATGTAAATAATCTTAGGTGGGCAAATTGTCAATTCAAGGTAGATAATGATTGTATGGATGTGTGTTTATAGATATATGTGATAATTGCAAGGCTTGGTTAAATGTATCAAACACTCTACACAATAGCAGAGTTAACTTTAAGTGGACAAGCAATCAAATCTAGGTGGATAATGAATATATGAAGGTATGTGTATAGATAAATGTGATAAATACAAGGCTTGGACGAATATATTAAAGTATGTGGATATAAAGTCAAGATGAAGACTAAGAAAATGAATCTAATTTCATATAAGATTGTACCGTTTATCAATATGTAAATATATTAAGATATTTCTTCAAAATAAATTAAAAATATATAAAAAATAATATAAACATACAAATTTCACAATTACAACTTAAATGAAGAAAAATTATCATGACCATAATGACTATTTTTAGAGTTCTTACATCTTTACAGACTTTACAAAATAGATGACATTTCCACCTCTTTGAAAAGTTAAAGTGCTAGCTTGTTAACTATTTCCATCAAAAAAACTAATACATTACTATATTAGTTGTACTGAAGCACATAAATGATTGAATTCAAGACCCCTTCACAAGTTTCCCCATACGCATTTCTGGTCGTAGGGCTCGAGTAGCAACAAAAGCGAAAGTAGAGGCCAAAGCACCAATTGCAACAGTTTGAATAGCACTTATAATGGGCTTATTTCTAGTGTAATGGCCCTTGATATAGCCAAAGAATAGCAAAGCTATTGCAGTAACTATCACGGATACTTTTACAGCTTCCTCAGCAAGTGGTATGAACATATAAGGAATTAATGGAACCAAACTTCCAATCACATAAGCTATGGCTATAGTGAATGCACTTTGCAGTGCTCTCTTCGGATCTGGCTTCTCCAAACCCAGTTCAAATCTGAATTCAAAAAAAACAAAAGTGATTCCAAATAATAGTTATAAAGTAATCTAATTTAAATGCCCCTTGAACAGAAAGAGATTATAATATATTTTGATAATTATTCTTAAATATTATACGACATGAGTTGTAACCAAGTGAGATAGATATTAAAATATGTCTCTACGTTTTTTTAAATTGTTTTAAATGATGTCTCTATAATTGAAGAGATAAGATATAAAGGAAGCCTTAAATGCTAGTTTAATGTTATCACTTTATGTGGATTAGAAAAAGTAGCCTGTTAATTATTAGATATAGTCTTTTATATGAGTAAGTTAATAAGAAATTGATAGATTATTTAACTTAAAACACTTTGAGTTATTGGTAGATGACTTAGTAGTTTATATGTGGAAGGAATGTCTTACTGTTTGGTTGATAATGGGAGGTTGCTTGGAAAAGTGAATTTCATGGATGTTGTAATTGCTTGTTCATGTTGGTTATTATATGATTTGATGTTTTCATCTTGACGTGACTTTCTCTTGAGTTGATTTTGTTTGGGATTCTTTTGTATATCTTGAAGTCTTGAATGTTCTGATGTGTATGACCTTCTTAGTTTATCTTGATTTGAGGAGCTTTTATTGATTGGATTGGTATTGAAATTGGCTTGAAACCCCGTATCGTTGACTTACTCTTTTTGCTGGATTTTTGAGTAGCTGTTCTTTTCTTAGACTTCCAGAGGCATGAGACATTTGTTGAATAATGTTTTATCTTCTATTTTCTCTTATTGTGGCAAGTTGATTGGCATCATGGTTTGGAAGGGTTGTACCGTGTAAATGGGAATTATGTATTGTGATGGGTAATGCCTCACATGTATTTCAATTGAGATTGGATATAATGTTTCTTTGTTGGTACAACCCTTGGATTTTGGTTTATGTTTTGGGTCTCTAGGGAGAGTGGCTCTTTGTGGGGGCCGACACCTCAAATAGGAGGAAGGGCATAGGATAACCCACGTAAGAGTTAGATTAAATAGTGAAAACCTAAGGATAGAACTTAGGAGATGGGTAGTAATAACATAATAAGATAATCTTGGATACCTCATCTATCCATTAGGGCTATTGCAGACTAATGGTAGACTGAGAAGGTCGTGGTTGGAAAAGTTGTTACCTCGTCCTCATGAGAGGGGTTAATGGCTCTGCATGAGTCACCCTATGGGGTCGGTGCCTCAAGTAGGAGGAAGGGCTAGGATAACCATAGATGGGGGTTGGCACCTCAAGCAGCCTGGTACAACTGGTGCTTGGAGGAAGGGCATAGGATAACCCATGTAGGACTATGCGATGACACTCTCCACTAGTTTCCCTTATGCTTTGCTTTCTTGGTTGCGTTTGGAAGTGTGTTATGATTGTTATCTTGGATTTACTTTGCAAGTGATTATGATTATTGCTTTTGATATGTCTAGGATGTGTTTTTATGGTCTTGTGTTTACTATGATTGGATCTTGGTTGTTGTCATTTAGGATCTATGGAAACTTTTATTGTTGCTTTTGGAGTTATTGTTACTATGATATTCTTTATTGGGTTGGTCTTGTGGCGTTCTTGGTCGCGGTCACTTTCTTGTCAGCTCCTTAGCACGGGGGGTGGGTCTTCGGACCCACGTGGTCGGGTGGAACGTGCTAAGCACCCCATTGGGTTCCCAGTCGAGGATCGTGAGGTGTAGGTTGGTGTCCTTTGTGGCAATTCCAAGTTGTATCTATCTTTGAGCCAATTATGATTCTTTGTATTCATCTGTTCAGCTATATCTTTCTATATGGATTCCCATTCATGTTGGGGAACATTGTTGTATCATTGATACTCTTGAACATTGTAATGAAATGTAATGATATACCTTGTACAACTTTTGATTTATGGCAGTTGTTATTCGCTACGTTGTATATGTGGAAATATGTCCCTTGAGTTTATATGAAGATATAAAGTTTATCATTATGAGTTTTGAGGTAATTATATATATATATGTTGTATTTATGTACGTGGATGGTTTCTTATTAATGTTTTGTCATGTATGTGTTACATTTGTAAATATTTACTTTGTTATGGATTATATCTTTGGCTTTCATTCTTTATTGTCATTGTATAGATTTAAGTTTTGTAATGACTCCTTGTGTACCCCAAGGGACGTAAGTGTTAATGAATTTGTTTAATTGAGTTTCATGACTTAATGTGTATTTCGTGTATGTTATGTTTACTTAAAAAAAATAAAAATTGTGCGGTAATTATTGTTTTGATTGTCCTTTGGGGTTCACACGACGGGGTGTTACAAAGAGAACACTAAAACCATTGTAGGTATTTATATTGTGTATGCAATTTTTTAAACAATAAATCTTATTTTAACATGGATTTTAAGTAATATTTTTTGGGAGATAAATGTTTATGTTTTTTGAAAAATCATAAATATATTAAAGGTATATATTGATATATTTTATAGATATAGAGTGTTTCTTTCAATCTAAGAAAACCCATTCTTGCATGAAATCATTGATATGATTGAACTACTAATCTAAAACTAGTTTTACGCGTTATGTTATCATTTCACTAGAAAAGTATATAGACCTAGTTATTCCATTTATCAATATACATTTATTAGTGTTTAACATTACACATATATCTATAATTTAGAATCTAGGTATATCGAGGTAGATTTGATCCATAAAAGCTATAAAATAAATATAATAATGGGATGGAAAGTTTTATAATATTATCTATTTAGTTGTGTAAGATATTTTCCCTCTCATGTGTCATTTAGTGATGATCTTATATGTATTTGATTTCATGTGCACATGTTACATGTATAAAAGGATGAGATGGAGTGTTCAATAGTAGGATTTTAATGGTATTTTGACTAGTAAAATAAGAATACCCAAAACCTTGTGCAATAATTTTTTTTATAAAACTATATGTGTGCTTTTGAAGAAGAGAGTGTTTTTGGTGATTGATAGAGAGAGAATATTTTTTGTAAACTAGAGAGCTAAGTATCCATTGCACATATGTAGTAATGAGGGAAAACATATGTGTAAATTAATTTTTTTTATTCATGTTTGGAGAAGTGACTAATGGTAATTCATGTTGAATTATTATTTTTTAAGTAGATTTGATATATTGATTTGCCCCCCCTCTTAGTGTATTGTGTGTCGTTCAACATCACTTTACAATTTTTAAGGTTTCAATTATTTGGTTAGAACATTCAAACATGCTTACCTGCTATAATTCTTAACAAATTTCCACTAAATTAGAGGAAGTTACAATGAAGAAAACTAAACAATAACACACCCCTTTTTTTCTTCTAACAAAATGAAAACCCATTTTTTCTATCTAGCTTTGTCTTGTTTTAGGTTTTTCTGACAAAGTCAATTATTTTTTTCCTAATTATACAAAGGTTCTTTTACTTGAAATCAATTACCAAAGGTTTGATTTTAGTGATCTCTTTATTCCAAAATGTAACATATTATCATAAGTATTTTTTTAAATTTAGTCATCCATGCTTTATCATAAGATGAGTTGTTAAATTTGTGGTATGATTATTGGTTAAAAGGAATGTATTTAAAAGGATTCTTAATGTCCATTTGCATTCAATTTTATAAATAAATATCTATTTTAATTTTAAAATAATGTTCATTAGCTATTTAATGAACCTACTAATCCTTTAAATTCATGCAAGCACATATTTTATTCATTGGTGTCAATCTATGGGTGGTTTCAAAACCAACATTAGATGTTGAAACATATCTACTACCTAGAATGAGGTTGTAATAATAACATTGAGTTTAGAACTATGATGAGAAAACTAACATTGATGTCGTGTTACTAACCTTGATCATAAATTCTCTCTATTTCTAAAGTAAGTTTTGAACTAATAAGAACTTTTAATTGTTAAATAACCATTCAAAAATACAACTAGCTCTTAACATGAAGTTTTAAACCCATCATCAAAACCTAACATTTTCTTTATAACTAATTCAAAAGGACTAAAAATTGTTTGTTGGAGGATTTTATTGAGAGCCATCATATATTCCCTAACCAATCGAAGGGTCTTGATAAGTTTTCTTTCAATGATTTTGAGTAGTTATATAACCTTTATTAGAAAGGCACAATGAGGATTGTGGAAATTCATTTTCAAACTATCTACTTAATGGTTCCACTTACATGATGTCCCAATGTCATGGCATACCAAAAAAAAGGACATCAACATGCCTCATAATGAGAATTATAGAGATTCCACATCTAAGTAAACTTGACATTAACTTCAACTTCACATTCCCAATGCACTCCATTTTTTTCAAAGAGAAAAATAACTAAGGATCTGTTGAAGATGAATTTGTAGAAAACTAGCCTCCAACTATACATATTAGCATCACTTGACATTTAAATGATTATCATTTTTCTACATCCCAACATTATTAACTTTTTGAAAACTCTTATTAGAAGTTAGTCAAATTGTAAAAATTTCACACTTAATTGCATGTGAAGTTTTTATGTGGAACTTAATTAGGCTAAAATGAATTTCCCCATCCCAATGAAACACTAAATTTTTTGAAGTCACAAAAGTGATTCTATATGATATTTTCATTTAGAAGGTCACTAAATTTATTTCCCTGCAAATATCACGTTGAAACATTACCACCCATAAATTGATAAAAGATATCCCTATAAGCCTATTAGAGTCTTCATGCATAATTAAGTGTTGTAAGTGGACATTCACATTACCTTATATCCACATTCAATTCTAAACATAATCCCTTCATTCACTTGGAACATTGATATATCTACATTTGAATGACTACTCATTTCCCAAAACTTTGCATTAGTCTATTTTTATAGTAGGATTTTTAGGAATTCATTTTTTTTGGCTACTAATTGCACCATATGTATGAGAAACAAAAGGTCTTGATTAAGGAAAATGATATGAATCTCTCACAAGAACATAGGGAGGGAAGAATATGATGGAATCTAAAGTTTGTTGTGATATTTATAGTAATGGTCACTAACTACTTCTAGAGGCACAATACTAGTTGTACATGATTCTAGAGGATAGGGTGATAATGAGTGTATTGATGTGATCATTCTTGTAATAACCTTTCTTGTGGATTTGTGTACTAATTTAGTGCCCTTTGTATTTATAATTGATTCAATACACCTTAATTTAAGCCTATCTTATGCCTTCATTTAGCTATATTATTCACACCCTTGTGCCTTGTTCTTGTCGCTCGTGTTAATTACTTAGTCTTCATGATTTGGTTGAGCTTCAATTCCACCCTTATGATAACTTGATTGAAATTGTTAAGTCCTCATGTCTTGCCTATGAACCTTATTCTATTTTGATGATAGAATTCTTGTTGGAAACCACCTATAACTAAATGAAATCTTTTGCATTGGTGAGGTGATTGAACACTAACATTTTATTCTAGTGAATCAATGATCCACAATTACATGTAAAGAAAACCCTAATATATAATTTATTTCTCTAAATGATAATAATGATTTAAATGCATTTATTTAATTAACTTAAATTTAACTTACCAAAAATATATTTTCCTTGTATTACCTAAAAACACTTTTAGTCACAACTTTCTCATAAGATTTTAAATAGATGGAATTCAAATAAAATTATAAATTTAATTGTTAACCTAAATTTTCATCAAAATATTTACTCAATAAATGAAGATTAAATTTTGATATTTCTTTATGTTTATTTTTTAAAATTTTATTTAATTTAAATTAATGATTTTTTTTTTTAATAATCATGAATTTGATTAAATTGATTTATATATTATTCTAAAAAATAATTATAATCCTTTTAAAAGGAAGGTGAATTGATTATAATATGTTCATGAACCAAATTATCAATAACTAATTTTGACTATGAATTTTTAATATTTTTAAAATTTTAAAAATGAAATTATAGAATTAAAAAAATATATATTTACTTTTCTAGGAATTATTATGGTTAAAATTTATTTTCAATAATGTAATAGTTCGTTCAAAAAAAATCATTACATAGTGTATAATAGGAATTATTATGCAGATTGCCAGCAGGCCACTAAAGCTAGTGGTGAGTGCCAATATAGTTGGTTTCTATCAGAACCTGAAGGCTGTAGACTGCTAGCAGGCCACTAGGCATTAACTTTTTACGCTTCTGTATGCTTCAGTAGCCCATGCCATTATATCCAGGGATAGAGAGATTTAAATCAAGGAAAACACAATAGAACTTGTGATGAATCCTACAAAGAAGCACTGTCAAATAGTCTTTAAGATCCTCAATCGGAAGGGTAGTTGCTTTCCCCAATATGACAGCCTTGCCTCTCGCCAGGAACTGCAGTTTCTTCCTCCCCTTGTCTGTATATGGAAGTCGTTCCAGGCATTAATAATTCATCATCTCCTCTAACGAGTTCCACCACCAACAACCAGAACAAAACAATTTGGTAGCTTGCAAAACCTCTATCCGAAAAGGGCATGCCTGTATAGCTCGCATGTTTGGTTCCGTCCTTAGTCGCTTTCTTCGCTTGCTTTTATCTTTTGAGGTTGGAAAGTTCTGCGTTGCACTGTGTTTGCACATAAATGAATTCGCTGATGTCCATGCTGAGCGCCCCGCCACCAGCTCTGCTAGCCCAGATCACCCAAATGCTTTGATCAAAGTGGAAACGCATGGGCATAAGTACAAGGCCTTTGTTGTGAGCGGGAGATTAGATTCAGATTTGAAATTCAAACTTAACCGTCTTTGTGACTGCCACCGTGAAGAGTTAGAAGAACGCAACAAAAAAGAACAGGAAACAGAAGGTTAAGTGGGGCCCATATAACGTGCGTGATAGATAAGGATTGGATAAACGCGTGGCAACGAATGGAATCAATGATTGCGGGTAGCACACGACCTTCTAGAAATTCAAATTTGTTTTTAAAATAGGAAGGGAGGTATACATTTGAAGGTCATTTAAATTTTTTTGTCTTTCATTTTGGAGAGGCAACTCTTCAACTTCTAAAGAAATAAAATGCTTTCCATAAATAACCTAGGAGTTAATTTTAAGTACACTATAATTTAGCTTAAATTTAGTTGGGTTTAAAAATAAATAGTAACAAGTGTGATAATTAAAGGAGAGGATAGAGTATTACTGAGATGGATGGCCTAATTCGATTGGCTAAAGAATCTTCTTGCAAGCAAGAGATCGCGAGATCTAGTATCCCCCTATCCCCATGGTACTAGAGGGTATGTCATGTCAACGTTACCGATCATGTGAAAAAAATTTACCAGACACATTGTAGTTTATAGGGGGGCTACTTGATTCCTGAAATCTAAAACAAGAGAGGACATGATAGAGTATTTAGATTTTAGAGTTAGTGATAAAATAATATTGATGATATCGTGCATAATTGACTTGTTAAAGTGAAAAAATTGTTTGTCTTAAGAATGGTAAATTTGTTAGGGTCTATGCAATCTTATAATTCCATGTGGTTCATTTCCATGTTTTCCAATTTTAATCTCAATCCATGCAAATTTAATATGATGAGTAAATTTGAACTGTGCCACAGGAAAATGATTTGCTACAATGTTACTTTAGTAAACTTGTTTTCCTTCACTCATTTGATAATTGAATATAGTTAAGGTGGTCCTTATGAACACCTTTATTAGATTGTTGACAATGAGGAATGATATTGAAGACAACATACACAAGTGTACAAGTGATCTCTATGCATATCATGCATATTTTATTCCTTTTTTCCTTTGAAAATCAAAATGCGCTATAATGATTTCACCTTGAAATTACCTGTAAATTAATGTTGTGGCATGTTCAATGTCTTTAAATAATGTGACATGACAACACATCACACAAATGTGGGCTAACTCAACTCATAAGGATTAATAGAAAGGAGTGGAAAAAATGGAATTTGAATTTTAAATTTTAATTTGAGGTTCAATACTATGGATTGTAGGGTTTGTCTTGAGTGGTGTGGAGATGAACCTAGAGAAGGAAGTGATAATAAAAAGAGGTAGAGATGAATGCATGATGGTGGGTGGGAATGTAGGTGCAATAAGCAAAGGTAAATGGAAAATTCATGGGATTATGTGTAAAGGGGAGGAAATAGGGGTGGATAGAGATCAAGACATGAGCCAAACATAGCATAAGAGAGTACACACTTTTTGTATGTTATTGCATTTACTATTTTCCACAAATGCAAGCACAAAACTAAATGGGAAATGACATTTATGTGAAAATTTCACCATTACATTTTTCTCCCACATTGTCGTGAATGTGAATCTAACATTGGCATGCACTTCAAACAATTAGTACATGGACATTCACAATCAACATGAAAAGTAAATATTTCATACTCATAAAAGTGATGTAGGAGCATATGGGCTCACAAGCAATCTCGCATCACCAAAAATATATTTTCTTTTCATCTTCAGTAATTTTTCATTTTTGGTGTAGGTTTGAGCTTCAAGAGCATATTGTGAAGTGTTGTAAGGATATGATTACTTATTTGTGAGGACTTTATTTCCATTTCATACATCAAGGTCAAGCAAGGTTCTTGGGGTTGAAATGGTCTATTTACCATGGTGGAAGGGGATTTTGAAGGAAAATTAATTAATTTTCTCAATTTGGATGCCTAGGGGAGTGTGCATTGTTGGAATTGGTTGTCATTGATGTCAACACTTGGTGATATTGTTGCAATAGTTGTATTGTTGGCATTGGTTGTCAACACTTGGGAGATTATTGCACATGTTTGTGAGATTGTTGTTTGGCGTTGATGGCATTGTTGTTGATGTCATTGGTGTCTTCAACTGTATGTTGTTGAAGTTCATGATTGGATGCCATGCCTTGTCTGATGATAATAAATGTGTATGGTTGTTGTCAGAAGAAGTGATATCATGCTGATATATTAAGATGAGGATTAGAAGAGTTAGGATGAGGATTAGAAATGATGTTGATGGTGGAGAGATGTTGTTGATGGTCTATACTATGCTATATGCTCTCTCCTATTGTTCCTAAGGATTTCTATGTTGTTGCGAGAAATTCCTAGCCTTCGCAAGTTATTGAAAGTTTTTGTTTCAAGAAGTTGTTGTGAAGGCTGTTTGGGAGAATGCTACGTATTCCTCCACTATTGGAGATATGGTCTTGTAGTTTGGGATTCAAATTTTTTGTTCTATGGATGTTGCACTCCTATATTTTTAGGTCACCTACGTTGTCGAGGAGGTTTTTTTTAATTAAAAAATGTTGGAAGTGTTGTAAGGATATGATTTTATTTGTGAGGACTTTATTTCCATTTCATACATCAAGGTCAAGCAAGGTGTTTAATGTGATTTGAAAAATCACATAATGTCAAGGTTCTTGGGGTTGAAATGGTCTATTTACCATGGTGGAAGGGGATTTTGAAGGAAAAATAATTAATTTTCTCAATTTCGATGCCTAGGGAAGTGTGCATTATTGGCATTGGTTGTCATTGATGTCAACACTCAGTGATATTTTTGCAATAGTTGTATTGTTGGCATTGGTTGTCAACACTTGGGAGATTATTGCACATGTTTGTGAGATTGTTGTTTGACGTTGATTTTTATTGTTGTTGATGTCATTGATGTCTTCAGCTGTATGTTGTTGATAAGTTCTATGTTGCTGAATTTTAGGATTGGATGCCATGCCTTGTCTAATGATAATTTGTGTATGGTTGTTGTCAGAAGAAGTGATATCATGATGATATATTAATATGAGGATTAGAAGCATTAGGATGAGGATTAGAAATGATGTTAATGGTGGAGAGATGTTGTTGATGGTCTATAGTATGCTATATTCTCTCTCCTACTATTCCTGAGGATTTTTTTGTTGTTGCGAGAAATTCTTAGCCTTCACAAGTTGTTGAAGAAGTTGTTGTGAAGGTTGTTTGGGAGAATGCTACGTATTGGATTGCACTATTGGAGATATGGTCTTGCAGTTTGGGATTCATATTTTGTGTTCTATGGATGTTGCACTCCTATATTTTTAGGTCACCTACATTGTCGAGGAGGTTTTCTTTAATTACAAAAGGTTGGCAGTGTTGTTGATTGTCTAGACTGGTCCAGAAAATGCTTTGCATTTCTCCACATTGATGTTTCTGCTCCTATGGCTTGGTGGATGTGTTCTCAATGTTTGTCTAGTGTCTTAAGTAGTTCAAATTTCACGTGTTGTAGTGGTCTACAAGTTATTCTATTAATGTTTTATCTCATGGTTGTATGTTTTGTGCTTTTGGGATGAAGTGTTCTGCTTTTGTTTGGTTTGTAATAGTTGTTGGTGGAATGATAGTATAAAAGAAGTATTTAGAAGTGGCATTAGATGTTCATGGAACATCTCTTTGTGATCCGCACATTAGTGGTTGATAGATCTTTGGTGATGCATTGTGCTTTGTATTGGTTCTCTAGGTTATTTATGGTTGTCTGGCCAACAAGGCTTGTTATCTTGTTTGTGCTATATGATCAAGAGGGTTTGCACTAGCATATAAAGTTGTGTTAAGATGTATTTGGGTTCTGGCCTTTCTTGTTGAGGACCACATTGATTTAATTTAGTTGAAGTTATGTTTTTGGGCCAACTGGTAATGTGCTACATGTTTCATCTACAAGTTTCCTTACTGTCGAGTTGAGTTGATGTGCGCTAGCATGTGAATTGTTTGGGATAACATTAGAAGATGTAATAAGGTTATTTTGGCCCTCTCTATCCCCTGAATAGGACCACACAATATTTTTTTCAGCAACTTGTTGAAATTATTGTTTATCTTTCTTTCAAGGCTAACCTAATTGATGTTGTATGAAGTTGCAGAGGATATAAATGGAAGATAAAATTAGTTTTTAAAATTTGTGGTATGAATATATTGAACATCATGCAAAAGTAGTGCAAAATTGTGTGGAAGATAGATCATATGTGCTTTAACACCTCAGTCAATAGAGTGTATTGTTGGCATATGTTGTAATTTCTATAAAATTTTGGTATCTTGCTTTAAGACAGTGAGTCTCATCAAGTCCTTGTATCTTTCCCTAAAGTTGTGCATAGTTTCAGTTTTGAAAGTCCCTTTTATCTTGCCCTAAGGTTGTGCACCTTAGTTTGCAAGTCTTTTCACAGCGAGCCTTGTTGTAACTTTTGTAAGCAGTGAGCTTCATATATTGTGAGTTAACTCTAATCGTGGTTTTTCCCTCATTGGGTTTCCCCCATAAATTTAGTGTTATCTTGTGGATGTGTGTTCCTTGTTTAAGTTTTCATTGTTGCTGATTTGGTTAAGGGTTGAATTGTTGTATCTTTCATTGTTGAGGGTTGCTGACCTTGTTAAGAAACTAAATTTCTATATCTTTCCTTTCCTTTGATCTGTTTATAGTTTTTAATTTGACAAAGAAATTTGAGTTTATTGAAGGGTTCATGTTTTGAAAAGAATGATTCGCCTCCCTCTTAGTCTCCAAGTGTATTCAATAATTGGTATCAGATACAAGTCCCTCTAAAGAAGCTTAATTTCTTGAGGTAAAGATCTAGGATGAAACATGATGAAGCTTACACAAGTCCTAGGTTTGATGGGAAAAATTACACTTTTTAGAAATTGGGGATGGAAGGCCATCTAAACTCTCTTGGGTTTAGTGTTTGGAAATCAATCAAGGATGGTTATATTTCTCCTACTAATCCTCCAATAGATCATACTGAAATCAAGTTGTATGAGAATAATTCCAAGGCTAAGAATGTTATCTTGTGTGAATTGGCTAATTTAGAACTTTTGAAGGTGATGAATTGTAATTCTATTAAGGATGAACTTGGGGAAAACTTAGAATCATATATGAAGGAGATACTAAATTATTTAAGCAAGCAAAGATGTAGATCTTCAAGAGAATATTTAAGATCCTAAGGATGATAGAGGATGAAGACGTTGCAAGTTATATGATTTGGGTGTATGAAGTAGTTACTGGAATCACAAGTCTTGGTGGAGAAGTAAAAGAATATGAAATTGTGACTTGAAGGTTCTAAGATCTCTCCCTAAATCTTATAGTCATAACCTGTGTTTGCTATTGAATAATCTGACTTGGATAAGTATTCAATAGATGAAATCTTTGTGCTTTCATATCCTTTGAAATGAGAGAGTTTGAAAAAGATGTTCCAAAGAAGGAAAAAATATTCAAATCCAATAAAAAGATAGAAGATGAAGTAGTTCATTAGAATGATAACTTTGATGAGGTTGAAGCAAACTTTGTAAGAAGATTGAAGAAAGGCATTGGAAAATAAAAAGGTAAGTTACATTTCAAGTGTTTCAATTGTGGAAGGATTGGTAATTTTGAATCTAAATTTCCCTATAAAGAATCTAAAGATGGTAATAAAGGAGATGTGGTTAAAAGAGGTCTCTATTCCAAGGAAATCAGTTGTTCTTCAGAAGATGAGGATAATGATGTAGGAGCATCACCTTGAATTATTTTTTTAAGGTCATTTTCATGTGTTTTGATCAAAAAGGTCATTTAAGACCATTTTGAGTCATTTGAAGTCATTTCATGATGTTCTATGGTATTTTGGAGTCACATTGTAAAAGTTGCAAAATGTTGTCAAAAGTTGTCAAAAAGGTGTAAATGTGGTCATTAGTGTTAACAAGGAGTTAGAGGTTGGTTTTTTCAGTTGGGATTTATTGAGAAATGTTAAATATTCCTTTTAATATCAACGTCAAGGGTTGGAGAAAGGTTGGAGAAGTTGGAATGCAAGAAACTTCATTTTGCCACGTTCTATATTGCATTTTCTATGAAAATTGACTGTAATTCAGATTGTACGGATTGGTACTATATGGTACGGTCTTAAAACCAATTGGAAAAGTTAGGGGAGATATTTATCTTTTGAATGCACTTGGTTTGGTAGATTTTTATCAAGTTTTGTGCAAGATATTGCATTTTTGGTGACTGTAGGTCAAAACCTTGCCTAGGGTTTCCAACAAACAAATTAATTTGATGGGTAGAGTTTCCACAAATAAAAAACCATGAAAATTGGTGGAAATATTTATCCTAATTATTCCCACATGTTGGAAAAAGGAGGGTTTCTGATTCTTAACCTGGAGGGATTTCTTAATGACAGTATGCTTGAAATGGTGTGCAAATTATTCTAAAAACCCTAGGGTCTTTGTTGCTTTGAATGATCCTTGCACTATTTGTCAATGAAGGGGCATGGAATCATGGTGGAATTCTTCTAGGGACCTAAAAAATTCTAGTAATTCATGTGAAAAGTATCCTTTCTTTGTTTGAAATCATTGCTTTAATACACCTAGTGGCAACAATGCCTAGTTTTGCATAAAACATTGCTTTGATCATTTGGCTAGGTGATGAATGTTGGGAAGCCCATAAAAGGAATTGGAACAAGTTTGCACAAGTAAATAAAATAATGTTAGATGTTGTCCCATTGTTTTCCTTAGTGAACATGTACCATTAGGCTTGCGCGCAAGTTACCAAAGATGAACAAAGTAGCACCTTTGCCTTATTTACATTGAAGCCCTGTTGGAAATGTGTCAAAGTGTATGCGAGTAAATCCTTTCCCCTCTAAATCATTTTGGTCATTTGATGTGTTTTGATCACCTTGAATTACGTTTTTAAGGTTATTTTGATGTGTTTTGATCAATAAGGTCATTTAAGACCATTTTGAGTCATTTGAAGTCATTTCATAATGTTCTATGGTGTTTTGGAGTCATATCAAGTTGCACAAAAATGCAAAATGTTGTCAAAAGTTGTCAAAAAGGTGTAAATGTGGTCATTAGTGTTAACAAGGAGTTAGAGTTTTGTTTTTTCAGTTAGGATTGATGGAGACATGTTAAATATTCATGCCTTGTAATATCGACCTCAAGGGTTGGGATGGAGTTGGAATGAGAAAAACTTCATTTTGCCATATTTTATATTGCATTTTTCTATGAACAACGATTGTAATTCATGTGGTACAGACTAGTATAGACAGGTACAGTCCTGAAACCACTTGGAGAGGTTGGGGTAAAGTCTTAACTTTCAAATTATTTTTGTTTGGTAGAATTTCATCAAGTTTTGTGCAAGATATTGAACCCTTCGTAGGGTTTCCAACAATAATTAAAAATTAATATCTTCTTTTTTAACTATCCAAATTTGCTAAAAATTGGTGAAGATCTTTGTTTTGATATGTTCTAAAAACCCTTTAAAATAAAATTCATATTTTTCAATTTTGATGGAGATATTAGTGCCTGTTTGCTTGCATTTGTGTGTAGTCCAAAATAACCCTAGTTCCTTGTTGCTATGAACAATCTATGCATTACTCATTGATGGAAGGGTGTAGAACCATGTTGGAATGTTGTTGGGGGCTTGCAAAGGTCTAGAATCTCATGTTATATGTTGTTATATTATTGAATGCCTTCATATTGCAGTTTCAAGGTCTTAAGATGCACTAGGTTGTTTGTGGTTGAACACATATGTGCATAGGTTGGCTAAGGTTGTGTTAGAAACCAATGAAATATGTTGTAGCAGGTCTACATAAGCCAAGTTTTCCATATTCCATGTTATTCTCAATGAGGGAGTTCCATTAGATTGTTTCCCCCCATGTTTAAGGCTTAGGAGCAAAGTGCCAAGTATGAGGAAGGCTGCACATTTACACAGATGGTATTGAAACCCTATTTGGAAAGTGTTTAGGGTTTTGATTGAGAGTCCTTCCTCTGCATCATTATTGGTATCAGATCCCAAAGATCTGGGCAAGGGAAGTTTTGGAAGTTTGTGTATTGTTTTTGATAGGTTGAAGTGAAGAACCTGGATGCCAAAAGACTAGGTAGTGAGGAAAAGGAAAGGAAACCTAGGTGAGGTATCACAAAGACAAGAAGATGTAGCAGCAAACTCAAAAGGGGAAGATGAAAGGCAACAAGATAAGCCTAGTTGCAGAGGTTGATAGGACAATGGAAGAGTTTGAAAAACATATTAAGCTTGTATTACAGTAGAGTCTTGAGAAAGCATCTCAAGAAAATATTTGGCATTGGCCAATGAGAAAGAAGGTGAAGTGGCCCATACAAATGATTATTCAGAAAAGAAGAAGGCAACAAATGGTTACTTTAAAAAGAGAAGATGAAACAAAGGAAGAAGAGACATTCATTGTCATGGACATGAAGAAATATCAAGAGTGTTTTCAAGCAAGTGTAGATATCACAGAAGATAAATGTTCTCTAGTAGAAACATATGCAAAGGTCCATTGGAAAGACGTACACTCAAGAAACTAGCGGGTTGGTGATGATCAAACCGTTGATAAGAAGATGGGTATAACAGAGATCAAGGAAGAACTGAGTCAATTAGCCCAAGGAGCTAGTGAAGAGGCAACTTGGCCTAGTGGGTTTTATCTAATGCATGTTGCTAATAATGTTTGTATAGGGGTATACCAAGGATAAAATGAAGAGGATGAAGAAATGGATGTAACAATAATGAGGCATATGAAAGGGAAATAGAATTTTGGAGTCTTGTCGTTGAGAAGATCATCAAAACCTGAGGTACAAAAAGCAAGCATGAAGACCAAGAAACATGGAGAAGATCAATCCAAGCATGGAGAGGATCATGAGAAGGTTAGAAAAAAACTCCGTATGCAACACAATTGGAAGAAGCGAAAGAAAAGAAAACCATATTTGAGGTGGACCTTAAATTTTCTCTTCCCTGGGAGTATGATGCAAGAGCATCACCTTATGTTCTTAAGGTCATTTTTATGTGTTTTGATCAAGAAGGTCATTTAATACCATTTTGAGTCATTTGAAGTCATTTCATGATGTTTTATGGTATTTTGGAGTCATATTGTAAAAGTTGCACAAAATTGCAAAATATTGTCAAAAGTTGTCAAAAAGGTATAAATGTGGTCATTAGTGTTAAAAAGGAGTTAGATGCTGGTTTTTTCAGTTGGGATTGATGTATACATGCTAAATATGCCTTGTAAAATCAACCTCAAGGGTTGGGATGGTGTTGGAATGAGAAAAACTTCATTTTGCCATGTTTTATATAACATTTTTTTGTGAACATCGACTGTAATTCACGTGGTACAGATAGGTACAATCCTGAAACTACTTAGAGAGGTTGGAGGTCAGTCTTAAATTTCAAATGATTTTTTTTGGTAGAATGTCATCAAGTTTTGTGTAAGATATTGCAATTTTGGTGAGTGTAGGTCTGAACCCTACCTAAGGTTTCCAACAACAATTAAAAATTTATATCTTCTGTTTTAACCATCCAAATTTTCTAAAAATTGGTGAAGATATCTATTTTGATATTTTCTAAAAACCCTTTAAATTAAAATTCATAGTTTTAAATTTTGATGGAGATATTTGTGATATTTTACTTCCATTTGTGTGTAAACAGTCCAAAATAACCCTAGTTCCTTGTTGCTATGAACAATCTATGCATTAATCGTTGATGGAAGGGTGTAGAACCATGTTGGAATGTTGTTGGAGGCCTGAAAAGTTCTAAAATATCATGTTATATGTCGTTCTATTATTGAATTCCTTCATATTACAGTTTCAAGGTCTCAAGTTGCACTAGGTTGTTTGTGGTTAAACACATTTGTGAATAGGTTGGCTAAGGTTGGGTTAGAAACCAATGAAATGTGTTGTAGCAAGTCTACATAAGCCAAGTTTTCCATATTCCATGTTATTCTCAACGAGGGAGTGCCATTAGATTGCTCCCCCCCATGTTTAAGGCTTAGGAGCAAAGTACCAAGTATGAGCAAGGTTGCACATTTACACAAATGGTATTGAAACCCTATTTGGAAAGTGTTTATTCCTCTTCATCAGATAATGATTCAAATTATGAAACCCTATTCATGGCCTTGAAAGACAAAAAGTGCATTATTGGAGAAAGTAAGAGATCTAGTACCTTGCAGGCTGATAAGGTTAATGAAAGATCAATGGTAGTATGGATTTCCTTTCATGAAAAGGAAGAATAAAATTCTTGGATGATTGATAGTGGTTGCTCTAACCACATGATTGGTGATAAGAGAAGGTTCATCAGTCTCAAGAAGGTAAATGGTGGAGCTATTGAGTTTGTTGATGATGAGTTAGCACAAATCTGTGGAAAGGGTGCTATTACAATTGATAGAAATAATAGGATTGAGGATGTCCTCTATGTCAAAGGTTTGAAGCATAATATTCTTAGTGCTTTTCAAATGTGTATCAAGGGATACAATCTTAAATTTCACATGCCAATGGTTGTGAGATCAAAAAGGAAAGGTCTAGAAGATTAGTTGCAGAAAGAACTAAGACTTGAGATGGCAAGGTATTGTTAGAGAAGTTTGACACTCTAGATAATATTGTAAATTTATTTATGAAGTTAGTGACCATGAATAAGTTCTCTTGTTGTAGGAAGGCTATAGGCCTTGATTCATGTGTATTTTTATTTCCCATTAATGCATTTTTAATGTACGACATGTTAAGTGGGAGAATGTTAGGATTAAGGTGCAAATTACCTTGTAATCTTATGTATATTTAATGTATTTCCAACTCTCTTGGAAAGTGTCCTAGGATGCCAAGGGTATAATTAAAAAATATTTTTTAATTAAAATTCCCTAAGAATAATTCCATTAGTTTCCATATATATTCATGAAGGAAATAGTACATAATGTTCAGATAGTTACTACTAACTTTGGACTCACTAAATACACTTTCCCAATCTTAGTCATTAGAATTGAGGATTGGAGGTCTTTGTATATCATATGGGACCCACATGATTTGGTCACTCATAATGGAGTGTTATATTTGAGGATGTGAGCTATCAGAATTCATGGAATCAAAGATGCCTTTGCAATTATGTTTACTATCTAGAGGGATAATTAATTGTGCTTATGTAATGTTCATGTGAAATAATTTAGCTTTTTACTATTCTCAAATCAATGACCATCTTGGAAATAACTCGTGACAGTAGTGTTTTACATTAATTGCAAATAAATAGTTCAATAAAATTTGGAGATAAATGTTTTACTCTAGTTAGCCATCTTGGCCTGAGTGAAGCTTCTCTTCTACACCACAATTTCAAAGCTTGTGCCTGTGATATTATGCTCAATCTCAAAATCTCTCTGGGATGATAGAAGGATTCAAATTTCAGGGTCTCAAAGTTTTAACGATTATTCTTGAGCTTCCTGAGAGCATTCAGACTTTTGTATATAATGTAAGATTTCTCAGTCGGTTCAAAACCTTTTTTTAACACTTTGTTGTGAGAGTTCAAGTTGGGTTTTCAATGCTAAGTTTTGTAAACAAACGCATTCTATGATAAGTAGGAGGTATTTTTCACAGCGTGTCAAATTAGGATATTGCTACTAGGATTCAACTGTGCAGTTTTTCGAGTCAAACTCATTGACCCATGTTTTATGAGTGGTGGTTCACAAGAACCCATCTCTGATCATGATTTTACACATCGTGTCAAATTAGGATATTGCCATCAGGATTCAACTGTGTAGTTTTTTTAGTCAAACTCATTGACACATGTTTCATGAATTTCATAAGAACTCCATGGTTAAGCACACTTGAGTTGGAGTAGTGGGAAGACTCAATGCTTCACCTCGATGAACATCACCTATATGCAATGAGTGCTAAGTGGACCTTTCATTATCATGCGAGATGAGTTCTAGTGAACCACTACTCATGAAACATGAATCAATGAGTTTGATTCGGAAAACTACACAATTGAATCCTGATATAATATCCTAAACGCATTCTATCCCCAATATATCAGTTTTTCAGTTCATATGTGTTATTCTCGACTTAACACAAGAAGCCTTTTGAAATATGGAGCCTTCGCGTAAGCAGCTAGCTCTGGAAAAACAATAGGCAAGAAGTTATGAAAATACTTGCAAACTACTTTATCCCTAGGATAAAAGCAAGAAAAATATGGCTAGTGTGGAGGGGACTGTGGAGATACGCAAGGCAGATCTCTTCAGCTAGTCCATGTCCAACTTGGAAGAACAAACCTTGGGCACATCCAGGGCTGCTGAACTTTTACTGGATTCTAATGTTACTAATGCAAATAAATGTAACCCTAATCTTCATAATTAAAGTTGTTAAGCAAAAGTTTACGCTTAGTTTTTGGTTGTATTAATGGTGGTAGCAAAGATGAATTGGGATTGTAAGAATCTGCTAAGTTTTAGTCCATTGATGAGCTCAAGCTGGCGTAGTTCATCGCTGAAACTAGGTAGGACAAGAACTTAAAGAGAAACTCCACAAAAGTTCACTTCATCTAGTGTTAAAATCATTGCCACAAAGGCAATTCTAATTGAGGTATAGAAATACTTGGCTTTATGTTACATGCTCAAACTACCAAGTCTGTATTAGTTAATCAAGAATTGATGGCAAAAGATCTCATCACTCCACTCGATTCTAGATATTACGCAGAATGATCAAACAAATTTTGATCGAAGCAGTTTATGAATGGCGGAAGATGTCTCACATTCGTTATTTTTTTTTTCATAGTGTCTTTTGATTGTGCTATCAAATTTAGACATTACATTCTAAACTTTGGCTTGTTTAGATGATTTATTTGAAATCACACTAGCCTTTTCAATAAAACCCACTTATTAATATGATTTCAGATAAATCAAATATATAAATCAAAGTTTAAAATATAATATTTAAACCAAAATTATACATTCCAAAATATTATTATCCTTATAGTTTTCCTGTTATCTAATAGAAGGACGCATGGTTTTTCTATTTTAAAGTAAGTTAACCTGTTACTAATTCAATAAAACTACATACAGATGACTGTTGGTTGAATAAACTAAATATATGAAAGCAAACTAAGTGTACATATATTTTTTCTGGAATGCACAAACAAGAAGATAATGAAACTGGGAGGTCTTTTTTTTGCTTTTAACAATATATAGAAGAGTTAAAATATGTGCTAACCTCATCATAAATTGAAGCCAAGCATCAGGGCGCTTTCGCAGGGCATTGACAACAGGCCAGTAGAAAATAAATTACATTATTATTTTTAAATTATTCTACTGTTTCATGGTTAAAATTTATTAGCAAATGGTTTTTTAAAATTATTAGTAGACATTAAGAAAATTAATCTCTTTTAAAAATATTTTTTATAAATTTATTGTTTTTAATGATTTTTTTAAATAATATTTTTTAAAAATCTTGCATGTTGAGTCGATCCAAGACTTTGAATGGGGCGACAATTTTATGAACTATATATAGGAAGTTGGTAATGTTGAATCCGGTTAGTCTATAATAAGATCTGCACTTTGTTTGTCATATGGGTATAATGTTTTGTCATAGATGGTATTTTTATTTCATGGGAATATTTTGAAGATACTTACGAGTGGTTGGGAGATTGGGCTGGTGTTTGAATAACATGTATTTTGCGTAGTTGCTTCAAACTATATGTTAGGGTGGAGAGGGCACTTTCTATAGTTGTTTCATGGGCCGCAACTGCAACTAATTTTGTTTTGAATTTCAAATTAAACTCTCTCCTTAATGGGATAGATATTATCCCTTAGTATAGATGCTCTCAATGTATTAAGATGTATTCCAATTTTAAGATTAATATAAACTATTTAGGCCTTTAACCTTTTATCCAAAAAAATAAAAATAAATAAATAAATATAAAATTAGATGTAAATAAATACTTTTTAAAAATTAGAATCACTTAAATAAATTTTAAGTAAATAAAATAACTTCAATTTGATATCACTTCGTCAAGAGACATTTTACAATGACAATGAGGGATAGAATTCAATGACATAAATATGTTAACAAAAACTCTTATTTTTCACATTAAATTTGACAACCATTCAAACATCAAAATATTAATATTTAATAATAAAATATTTTTTAAGTAAATAAAGTAGATCCAATTTAATATTTAAAGATAAAATAACTTTTAAGTAAATAAAATAGTTCCAAATTAATCTCTTAACCTTTTTAAATAGATGCATTTAAGATATCTATATTAATAATATTTTAAATTTTAAATTATTAATTTATAAAAGAAAATATTAAATTCTTAATATTAATTTAAATTAATTAAGTAAATATGATTAAGTAAAATCAATCTCAATTAATAATAATTAAGATTTATAAATTTTCTTATTTATAATAGTTAATTTTAAAAAATGTGAAGAAGGATAATACTTAATTATATGAGTTAAAATTGATTATTGAAGGTTTAGAAATACTACTGATATTTGTTCAAGGAATAACCCCTCCATTAGTGAAATATATCAAACCTTGTGTCAAGTGTATAAGTTTGGACCAAGTCTATAATTACAAAATGGTCTCTTCACTCTATATTTAACCTTGCAAAATGTGGAATTTTGTTCTTACACTCACCTAAATGATATGTGCTTGTTATGCTCTTTTCAGTATTTGAAGACTAGAGGTATACATAATAAACTAGTAGGGTTCATATTGTGCCACTAGGGGACACATTCAAGTCAATTTAGAAAAATGTGTGAAAACTTAATCAAAAGCACACTCTTTAAACATTCATATCATCTTTGAATTATTTATAGATGTAGAATCTTTTTTATGTGTCAATTGAAGCATTCTAATGTGAATAATTCTTTGATTCTTCAATTCTAATTTAATGCATTGAATGTCTTCAGATGCAAGCACATAGCATCAAATTTAACAAAATTTGAACTTAGATGGTTCAAGGAGAGAAAATAAAAGGAGCCAATGGATCAAAATTTTAATTTTGAAAAAGCGAAGGTCAAGTATACAATATGACATTATGAATGCATAAATAATCTGTGGGAAAACAATTGATTCAAGGTAGATAATGGCTATATATCGACATATAAGACTTTGCAGTAGCAAACTTGATTCTAAATGAAAAAACAATCAAATCAAGGTGGATAGTGACTATATGAAAATATGCGTACAAATAAGTCTGATAAATGCAAGGCTTGAACAGACATAACAAAGTATATGTATATAAGAATAAGGTGAAAACTAAGAAAATGAACATAATTTGACAGAATATTATATTATTTATCAATATATACATACATTTTGAATATACAAATTTCACAATTACATCAACTTTCTCGTGACCATATATATTTAGACATTACACAATAGATGGTAGAATTTCACCTCACCAGTTGAGGCCAAAGCGCCAATTACAAACGTTTGAACAATACTTGTAATGGGCTTGTTTCCATTGTAATGGCCCTTGATAAAGCCAAAGAACAACAAAGCTATTGCAGTAACTATTATGAATACTGGCATTGCTTCCTTAGCAAGTGGTATGAACATATAAGGAATTAATGGAACTAAACCTCCAATCACATAACCCATGGCTATAGTGAATGCGCTTTGCAATGCTCTCTTTGGATCTGGCTTTTACCAAACCCAGTTCAAATCTGAATGGAAAAAAAACAATTGTGATTTATTTATAAAATAATCTTATTCAAATGCCCTTTAAAAAGAAAGAACTTATAATATATTTTGATAGTTATATTCTTAAATATTATGAAGAATGAGATCTAACTGGATTGGAATGTTCAAATAGAACTTATTTGAACATCCTAAAGTTAACAAGGAAAAGATAGAGCTTATAGATTATTTTGACGTCCTAAAAAAGAAGAACATAAGTAAGAAGAACACTCAAATTTAGCGCAGATAGATTAATCTAAACTCAAAGTAGAATAATCAAGATTAGTCTCACGTTTTGCTAATTATCTTTTCATTTTCTCAAGTCTGTTATATTACAACAATCACTGTTTTACATCTCTATGTTCATAAGCTTGAACTTAACACTTTATTGAGAGTCCCAGATTCTTTCTTAACCAACGTGGAAGATGACTGAAGCAAACATTCCAAAAAAAAATCTATAATGTACCAGCCACATTCATACCAGGGCTGCCAAACTAAGTTTGGGCTATTTCTCTTTCTTTTAAGTCCAATTTATGTCACTCTCTTTATTTGTTGGAAAGAGTTAAAAGGCAATTCATGTTGATAAGTGGTCCATTTATTCATCTATTCATTTTCCCATTTAAAGCATTTATTACCATCAATGATGGTGTCCAATTTATTCATCTATTCATTTTCTCATTTAAAGTGTTTATTATTGATCAATGATAAATCTTTATATATAAATTATAGTCACTATCTTTAAAAGATATGTCATTGTTTTCAGTAATATTCTTATATAGAAATTATGTATGGATATTGAGCTTATTTGTGATTATATGTTTTTTAAATTTTCTTTATTGTTCTCTATTTCATATTTAGCATATTATTATCCTTACCATTCACATTGATAAAGTATCATTAATGTTAAAGGAAATAAATTGAGGTTTAAGTGTTTCTTTAATCCCACATCTCTCTATTTTTGCATCAATTGATATAATTGCATTTGCGTATTGTATTTACTATTATGTCTCTCAACCAAGAATATTATAGAAATTTTAGGACTAACATGCTTGTATTAGATTCCAATATCTCAAAAGTGATCCATTTCAAAAATGAATTTCCTTTTCTTCTCTTTGCAAGGCAATTAAGATCTTGGTTGTACTTATATGCAATTGCATCCCTACTCTTTTACCAAAAATTATATGACCTTCAAAATTGATCTCAAGTTATGGAGCACTTTTATAAGTAAAATAAGGTTATTTGCATGATGAAGTTATTTTACCACATAACATGCTAATTGGACACCCCTGCCTCCTAACTTGTTTACGTATAACCCAAACAATGTTAGACACCCAAGAGCCACAAAAAAAGTAGCATTAAAGTATGAATTTCTAGTAAAGTTAAAACCTCACCAAATCTCAAAATTATAATTTTAATATATCAAACCATAAATTAACAATCGAAAAATGATTTTATTTTTTTTACTTATTTTCTAACAAAAAAATTTCAACATAAATTATGCACATCAAATCGAATAATTGTCATTCAATCCTCAATAGTCGAGAAACAAGGGAAAAATCTAATTACTCACTACTAAATGGCAACCCTTAATATCAAATGAAATGTATCATCCATTTTGTTTAATATACACACCATTGTGTCATTCTATACTAGAATTATCAATAAAATAATTAAAAATTCATCGCTTTCAAATATATTTGTCCAATAACTTATAGATTAGTGAGAATAAAACCATACCTTAGGATTTTGTAATTATGCAAATAGATTTCCACCCCTAACATTAAAACCATTTCATTTTCATATAAGAATTCCCATATGGTTAGATTTTAATGATTTATGGGTTTACCATGTGACTTAAGACTTGTCCCTTTCAAGTTCATGTGATCTTAATGAATTGAAGTTGATACAAGCTAAGTAGTTTATCAAAATGGAGTTTTGAATTTTATGGTTTGAGAATGTTACTATGGTAGAATATCATCAATTTATATCATTTATTTATAAAATCATAAAAATTAATTCTTAACCTCTCTTGCTTAATCATAAAAATATTAGTTTGTTCATTTAAATGACATATAAGTTACAAATATTAATAAGATAATATACTAACCTTGTTAATATAAATGTAAATAATTTATAACTATGAGTTCCTCTTAACTATCATAGTCATGCCATTGATTATGGAGTTCAATGGGTAATATTAATGGTCATGAGTAATGCATGTATCAATGGTTCTAGTTTCAAATGTAGGTTTCTTTATACCATCACATTATGATAATTAAAATTCAAGGATTATTATCTAGTAATGATGATATAAACCTAACAAGAAAATAATGCCATTTTTAATAATTTCAAATATCTTTCTCTACCCAAAATACCAAGCCACAAATAAATTTTGACCAATATTATATGAAAATTATTTCACATAATAATTGTTCTATGGCTTCACTATTTTCTTAATTAAACTAAGTCTAAAATACATTGAGAATGAGCATACGTCAATGATAGAACAAATCCTAAATAAATTGGGTTAGCAGCCTACTAAAACTTATTTAAGACCATTAAATGTCATGTCTTTATTCATTAAAATATTTTTTAATATTTGAGTAACATGTCCTCTAAAGTGGAAATACAAATTTAAGTATTCCTTGTCTTCTATGTCTACATAGATAGTAGCTGAATTTAGGCATAGCTCTAAGTTATATTTTATACTTAGCTTTTATTTGAGCTAAGACATAAGTGTGTGTGCGTGCGCATACACACACAAGTGTGTATATAAGTGTATATATATACACGTAAGTGTGTATGTATATAATTTAAGATTAGAGGTTGTAGATAATAGGGCTAGATTTATATTAGACTAGATTCCCTAAATCAATTGAATATAAATATTTTTATATGTATCTTAATCATTAGAGATCAATTTAGATCAATGGCAATAGGATCCTATTCATAATTTTTACATTATGACATGGGTATATTATTAACAAGTTCTAATCCACATACTATGGAAAATCAAGCACAAATAAGAAACTTATCCAACCAATTAAAACATTCAACAATTGCAATACAATAAGATGTCTTCGCAAATAGGTTCAACCACTCTACACAAAAACCATCTATCAAACTAAAACACTAGCAAGACTAGTAACATAATGACCTGCACATAATGGTGAATGATACTTTTAGTCAAATATATCTTGAATCAAGACTATTACATTTAATATAATCATTATGACAATATTTTGGAATCATTCATAAAATTATAATTTTTGGCAAGTTGATTTTCTTCCAAATTATAGATCTATTCTATTGCTCTTTTATTACTAAATGTTGAAATCTATAGATCTCTAATTTATTATTACTCAATATGAATTATCCTAAACCATTAGCCATGACTAATATCCTTGCACAATACATCTTGTGTACATGGTATGTGTTAGGACTTAAAACTAGTTCTATTACCTTCTTATGGTGATACATTTGATGACAATTTTGGAATTATGTTCTTATAATGATAATGGAATCATTAGTGTATCTCTTTCCATTGATCACTAGCTTCATATTTTCATGATATACGAAGCATTGGGATACTTAAGATAGCCTTATTTGATCAAAATTTTAGCATAATATTATATTATTTAATCATACATGCATATGCATGATATTACATATTTTGTCAATGCATTTGAAAAGAGATTATTTCAGCAACATTATTGACAAGTTCGATTTGTTACTAACAAAAATAATTTTGGATAACTAACAAAAATAAGAATAAATTAAGGATCAATTTTTATATTTAAATAATAATATAATTCCTCATAATATTAGTATATGTGTTGATATATTTTTTAGTATTAGGAACATATTTCATTGATCCTTCTATCAATCATCCCATTCTTCTAATAAAAATCAATCAAATACAGTAGGCATGCTAGTATTTAACCAAAAAAAATATTGAGGTGTCACTATTTTTTGAAAAACATATAGGTTAAGTTTAAGACGAGATTAAAACCCAATTTATTTGATATGAGATCATTCAAAGGTGTTAGTTATGACATGGGAAAATCTATAACTAGAGCGCATGTCAATACAAATCAACAAAGTTACCCATTCCAACTTTGGTTGCTCTTCTTACATCCACCATTATCCCCCCTATTCACCAAGAGCAATGACTAAATCTCTAGGAGTGTTGAGAAACCTCTCAATTTTTTTTTGATTAAGCTACCCAACTTGCAATTCAATTCATTAGAGTGTACAGGGGATGGTGTTGGTTCATCTAGCACCCCAAGCACATTGAAGCTAGTAAAAAGTCAATTCCATTTTTGTAAGAATTGTAATAAGCCTATTATGATCCGTATACATCCACTTCAGGGGATACAACAAAGGACACATTCTTCTCTAATTTGTTCTAAAGAGTAGTAGACCTATTACTTCTACATAAATATTCTATATTTTATGTACATTATAAATATTTATTTGTAAAATTTTAATTCTAGAAAATTAGATTAATTAACGTCAAAAAAATTGCTAAACATGTACATGTAATTTTTAAATATTGATTATATTTTTTATTGTTTTATCATGTTTAGATGATGGATGATTCTTGAAAACTATATATCATCTTTTCTTAATAATTATTCATCTTCGCAGTACCTACTTCTTTACGTTTTATTCTAATTTATTAAGAGTCACAAGAATCTTTCTTACCCAACGGAAGGTGATGAAGAAACATTCCAAGGAATCTTGACTGTACACAACCACATTAGGGGAGAGGATTCAGTAGTTTAGTACTCTAATTTTGAGCTTTTAATTATCCTCGGTGGAAATTTCAAATCATTCCTAATTTTTTACAGTAGCTTATTTGGAAAGTCCGCTACTTATAACTAAAATCCTTCAAAACTCATAATTATCCTAGTATTGTCACCTTTCTAAAACATGCAATTTAATCAAAATGAAGTATTACCACTCTAGCTCAAAATCGTACTCAATTATTCACTATAAACCCCTTATTTGCAAGGTTTGTGTGGAGTGAAAGGGGGGTGTATCCACTTTTCTCCCTTTTTAATGTATTTTTTCAAATATAATCTTAAATTTTTGGTTTTTGTGAATTGTGATGATATAATCATGTGCATGTGACTTCTCCCACTTGTCACATACACAAAATAACAAAAGAAGGATGATAATCTTGCATTCAATAATTATGGTATGTATAAGGATTTTGTAAAAGATTAATAGTATAGCATATAAGTTGGAGCTTTCTAAGTCTAAAAATGCATCTTGTTTTCTATGTTTCCAACCTAGAGAAGGTTATTGGACAAAGAGTTTCAACCCGAATTTTTTGGAGAATAATGATGAGGTCAAAATAATTTTAAAACTTAAGGGAATCTTTCAAAAACACACTTAGATGTTGTGGTTGAGGGAAATTTTAGAGTGTTTGATCAAGCAGAAGAATTTTTTCTGTTGAAGATGCTAATGTATGGTAAAATGAAGACTTCATGCAAAAACATACATAGTTTCCTTGTACATTGAGGATGATGCTTCTTTGGAAAGGGGGCATATTAAGCCCTCAATCCATTGATTGTGTTGGGATATGTAGGTGACTTGTGGATACAAAATTCTTAATTGAGTCATTTATGAATTCATAAGTATAGTTATAGTATGCTAAGTTGGTGTCATTGCATGTAGGACACTAGAATATTACAATGATTTTAATATATAAGATTTAGCAACATTAACAATCATATTATGAATTTATTCTTATTAAATACTTTGGAGGTTTTCCCCCTTGAAGTGGCCTATTATTAAGTATTACAATATTTTTCCTATTATATCCTTATATTGTACAAGTAATTTCATTACAAAGATAGATAGATACCCTTAAATAGAGGCACTTCCTCAAGTTTATAAAATCTACATCATGATACTTTGTAGTTCACTAGTGCAATATAGTGTCACAACCTCACCAACTATCGAAAGATGGAAATAAGTTCTTAAACTACATATGTTGAATATATGAACTTAGCTATGGGAAAATAAACAACTCAATTGTACAAGGGCGAGTTCTTGATAGAAGAAGGGGTATGGGTCCTAGAGAACCTCTACCTACTTTCTATTGGCAACTTAGTCTTGACTAAATTGAGAGCATGGATATAAATAAATAGATCTCTCTCTTAGACTTGAAATCAATTAAAATAAAGTGCATACATTTTCATATAAAGAAATAAATTTATTATTTAAAAAAAATCATAATTGATAGCTATACTGGACCCTTTCCAAGACAATATCCTAGAGCATTTTAATGATGATAATCACCCACTATAATGAAATCATATAATAAATGTATATTACAATTTCATAGATTTGACTTTATTTTGTCAATAATTGATCATACATCATGCATACAACATAATAATAGATTGGTCGTCACTCTTTCTGATGTCATCAAGGAGGAGGCAGACATGAATACCATAGGTGAAGGTCCCAACTAGATTGGGGATGGTGTTCTTAACCTCCTCATTCAGAAATGAGCAAGTGTGGGGGTGATGGTTTCTTGTGCTCGGTCTTTGTTGACAGTGTGCAGTGTCTATGTCTTTTTTCTACTATTTTTAGTTTAGTTTCTATGATGTTTTGTTGAACTTGGTTCCTTTTTTACCCTATCGACTCCTTGTGTAATGGGTACAACGCCTTATAAATACTGCTTATCTTATAATAACATAATAACATTGATTAAAAATAGTAATACCATTATTTTATCATGGGTAACTCATTATAGAGTTCACATGTTGTCACTTCAAGTGACATGTAACATAGACTAGGTTAGAAGGTCTATAAAAAATGCTCATATTAGTAGCCCAATTCATATTAAAATAACACTTACAAATTAGAAAAAACAAAATTAATTAACATATCTTATTTTCTTTATTGTAGTTCTTTACAACATGCTTTCAAAATATAAAGTGCTTCATTGCATATTTCACTCATAATTTGATTTTATCAATTAAAAATATACAACTTTTATTTATTTGATTAATTTAATATATATATATATATACAACAAAGGTGCCCGCAATCCAGTCCAGCGGCCCAGCAGCCCATATCTTGAATATCTGAAATGAGCTGGGGCGAGACTAATCCCCTACGGATGGAAACCGCCGCCCGCAAGAAGTCCCACTATATATTCTTTGTTTCTACTTACAATACTCCTTTATCCTGCCACTACTTCTATGTCCTCTTCTATTATTTTTTTCTTATTGTTCTCGTCAAAATTCTGAATCATACATTCATAAAACTGAATCAACCATGAAATCCTTAGTCTACCCTTTTCAGGCCAAAATAAATCCAAATAAATCTCCAACAAGATGTCTGTAAAGATTATCAGATCAAACAGCCAAAAAAAAAACAAATGCCACAAGCGTAGGGAAGATATGAAAATTCACAGCGAAGTAGTTAAATTCCTGTTAAAACAACACACCCTCAAATTTATTCTTAAAATACAAGGAACTAGTAAGAAATCATGGGGAATAATATCTATATATCGTTCACATGCCAAAGGCAATTGTAACCACTTGTGATGGCTCCATCAATGACTCTGAAATGGAAAAAGACAATAAAGACTCCCATCATATAGAAAGCTACTGCTGGTGGTTTGATAACTCACTATGTTTCCTTAAACTTGATTTGCATCTGCACAGGCATTAATCCATATCATCTCATAATTGATATCCAACTTAGCCTTAAAAAATAAGCAACCCACAATTCTCCATATTCCTACCATCCATATTCCTACCATGGCTCAAAGCAATGTATTTTATTTAAAACATAGACATTCAATGTCAAGTATGGGTACAAGTACAACTCCTATAGTATCATAAACAATAACTTAATTTAAACACATTGTTTCTATCACACTTTTTTAGTAGTTTATTTTTAAATTTTGATTTCGATCAGTTCAATTTGGGTTAAAATCAGCATGTTTTAAATACTATTATAGATGGTTTCCAAACACATAAGAGTTTGAAATATTTTTTATTGTTTTTCAAGAAAAGAAAGTTGACATGAACAACAAGATAACAAACACACAATAAAATGTAGAAAACTAGAAACATAATCCACAAATATTTTGGTGACACAAATTTTACCCATGAACATAGATGCTCATGCATTAAACACATTGGATAAGAGAAAATGTACCATGAATGTGAGACTAATGAGTTTTTAAAAATTAATAATAGTGATTTTGTCAAAACAACCTCAAATGCACTCAATTCAAGTTACTTCATCTATTGTTCTTTTTTCCATTTCATTAGTACTCTTTGTACTTTTTTCCCCTAGTCTTCTTAATTGCTTAGGAGTCTACTAATGTGTCAATAACATCACTCTATCTCTAGTAATTATTGCATACACTCTCTCTTTGATGAATTTGAAACTATATCATCTTCAAGCAACTTGTTTATCCTTCATGATAAGGGTGCAAATATACAATGTTAAAAATCAAAGCTATGTTCACCCCTATTGGAAGTTCAATCTCATAAGAATTTGATGTAGATTTCCTTACAAATTTATGTGGTCCAATATTTTTCCATTTGTCTATTGTAGTTTCCTTGAGAAAACCTCTCCTTCTTTAAATGAGCTAAAACTAGATCTCCAACCTAAAATTCCTACTCTCTTCTTTTAAGTTTAGTATACTTTTTGTATTTTACTATATTTTTCTCTAAGTTCTTCTTTACTTCATTATGCACCCTTTGTGTACCAAGTAGAATCTTATGCCATAGCACTCTACCTTCTAAAATTTGTAGTATCTCTTAATTCATCTACCCTTATTAGGTTGTAGCCATACACTATTTAAAAAGAACTCTTGGTTGTCATCCTATTGAGAGTTATTACAAGAAAATTTATTTGTACATCAATATTAAGCCCTAAAGATTTCACTTATTTTTTATCAATCATCTTAACAAAATCTTGAGAATTATACTAAAAATGTTCATTTTCTCATCCATTTTTGGACGATGGACTGAGATAAAACCGAGTGTAGTGTCTAACTTCCTCCAAGAGTATGCCAAAAATAATGCTCTTTGGTAGACCATGTAGTCTAACTACCTCTCTAACTTGAACAATGTAGCAATATATGAAGCATCATTTTACTTCTTACATGGAAAAAAGTATTTCATCTTTGAAAATATATAGTAGAGTAAATATAAATTCATTTCCTCATTGAGTTCTCAACAATTCAAGAATGAATCCCATGCTTATATCTTCTTATGTTCTCTCTAGTATTGGTAATGACCGATATAAAAGCTATGTTTTGACTTTTCCCTTTGGCAAGCTGACAAACTCTACAACTCTACATTATGTTCTTTACATCCACACTCATTCTTGGATAATAATAGCCTTCATATAGTTGTTCCAATTTTGTATCCTCTCTAAAATTTCTAAAAATACCTCCACTATGGTTCCCCCTTACTAAATTTTCTCTTATTGATCCCTAAGGTATGCACAATCATTGCCCTTTAAATAATAAACCTTCTTGAATAAAAAATTCTAACCATGGAATTTCATCCCTCTCAATAATAGTTTTACACATGTTGCACATGCTCTCTTAAATCATAATCTCCTTCATACAAATCTCTCATGGAGTTAAAATAAAGAATGTTCACTCTCATCTCATTCAATAAAAACTACCTCCTACTCAATGCATCAGTTACCATATTTGATCTACCATTCCTATGCTTTTTTTATTGAGAGGGGTAAACACTTTTGACCCAGAGCTATGAACCAATGAGGTCACAAACGGGGGACCTCATCCCCAATATAAATTCTCAATAATTACACCCCAGTGGGGTTTGAACCTTGATGGTAAGAACAACACTGTACAACTTCACCATCACATCATGCCACTATTGGCACCATTCCTATGCTTTATAATATATGAATATCTAAATAAATTTGACCCATTTCATGTGCTTTTGAATTAATTTACCCTAGATTTTTATAAACTACAATACATTATAATCCATGTAAAAATAAACTCCTTGGGTAATAAATAGTGCCTCCATTTCTTGAATGCTTAAATAATAGCATAAAACTCTTTATCATAAACTAAATATCTCATCTTATCTTAATTCAACTTCTCACTAAAATAAGTAATGGGCTTACCTTCCTAGCTTAAAAATCCTCCTATCATTATCCCAATCAAATCATAATACACTTGAAATACTTTTCTAAAATCAAGCAATGATAGAACCATTTTTTGTCACTTTCTCCTTTAAATTTTTTTTTTCTCTATTGCAACTATCCACTTAAACTTCTTCCTACCATCCTTCATTGTGTTTGTGATAGATACATAAATTTCACTATTTTTTTTGGTAAATTTCTTGTAGAAGCATCCTAATCCATGAAAAATGTTAGGAAATTAACGCATAATACCCACAATGATCAATCTATTTCCTACTTAACCCCATGAGAAAAATAATGTATGCATGCTTACATAATAACTATAATACAAAGATCAAATAGGCAAGCCACAAGATAACACAATATATACCGTAGGAAAAATCTCATAGAGGGAAACAAACTCATCCTCCAAAAGCATCCACACTTTATGCATTATTTGGCAATAAAACATTACAACACACTTATAGAGTTTCCATGAATACTTATGAAACATCAAGATCCTTCAATGTACTCTACATGCCTAGACAATCATGTAACCACACATCCTATGACATGCTTCAAATATGCACTCACAATAGAAACTCAATACAATGACAACACACTCACCCAACCAGCCTTAACCATTAAACATGTCGTTGCTTTTGTAGATTTAATATCACACAAATACAACCAAGTGGTAAGATAAAATTAAAAACCATTGACCCTTCATTTACATTTTGATACTAGATTTGCACATTATTAGATATTTTCCCCAAATAATAATTAATTAGTCTATGTCTCCCACACAAAAATAACTAACCCAATGTTACATACAAATTTACAAGTGGGCCCAAATAAATATTTAATGTGGCTAAAAACATCACCTAGATGCACCAAAAATAAATATAATTTTTTTATAATTAAAATATTTCATTAGTGTGCAAGTGTACAACACCTTTTTTCCCTAACATTCTCCCACTTGTTGTATACATTGCATAAGGTTCAATCAATGAAATAAATCATCATATCCATACATGAAACCACATGAATCTCCAACATGCTCTTGTGCTCCATAAATATATCTACAATAAAATCAAGGTGATCACCATCTTAAGCAAGATCTCCTCACATCCTTCAACATTCCACCTATGGAAGAAAAGGAACAATCCAAAGAACACAAGCATAAAATCCAAGTGATAAAAAAGGATCCAAGTTGCTTTCAAATATTAAAAAATCTGCATGACTGGAAATAGCATCCACAACATATGCTAATACATCCAATCATCCATACCTCCTAGGAATCAATCATCCATACCCCCATACCTCCATACCTCCATACCTCCTAGACATCAATAAACTCATGCCAACAATATATATACAACCCATAAACCATAACCACAAGCTCCCTATATAAAATATTTTAATGAACATAAACATCCAAGAACTCACATTGCATGGGTAATGTCAAACCTGAAAATAGATCATGACATATCAAGTCTACCAATCAACACTCAAACCAAAGTGTGGCTACTAATAAAAACCATGTAGTATTAAAAACAATCACAATTATCCATACATGCAACCAAATAGCTACATAATCCCTTACAACATGTCACCATAACTCTCCCAAACCAAATGAACTTGAACCTCCAAGAAGTAGCAATAGAATAAAGAGAGAATAACCTATAAATCATATCATACCCTTCTACCAATACCTCAAAGTGTTAAGTTGTGTCAAGTATCATCTCCTTTACAACCCCAAATAAAAATTCTCAACAACACCCAATCAATCAATATCATAGATCAAATAAAATATATGCATCATGTAAAACCAACACATGGATGTAATCTTGTCTTAACCTAGAAAGATCAAACCCAAAATATACATTCCCAAAACTAGGAATAAGCCCAATACACATCTCCTATGATCCTCATAAATGAAATCATAAAATAATTCATATGCACAAGGAGATAACCATGTTAAACACCCTTCAAATGAATCCTCCAAAACTAACAACCAAATCTCAAGATCTATATCCATGAGAAGACAAAGCATAAAGACAAATGCATCTAAAACTAGGATATGAAATACCTATTTGAAGATAATATGCCAAGTATGCCAAGAGTGGGGATGAAAATATTCCTCTAAGATCCACCAAGTCACAATGACTCTCTCCAAAAACAATCCCCTTCATAGGTCCATCATGAACTCATTTCCATATCCATGTGTAGGCTCCTTGGCCTTTCTATTGAAACCTCCAAAGAATAGCCATATCAATAAATATTTCTAATCCCAAGAGAACTCTAGCCTCACCCAAGTATCCAGGTATCCATGAGCATCTACAACAACTAAGCAGTCCATATAAAGCTCCAAATGAAACACTACATTGTCATGAATCTTCCAAGCACATGACCAATGTACTCAATACCAAGAGAACCAACAAGACCACTATCAAAGCTCTAATTGTAGAATCAAGAACCCAAACATGAAATCATGATCTAGCATCTCCTCCTAGGAGATCACATGCTCTAAAGGACATATCATGGTCTCAAGAGAACTTGTATCATGAAAAAACTCTAATATAGAATCAACAGTAAACCAAGAGACAATACTGGTACTCTAAACCAAGGATCAACATCTCCAAACACATGAAGATAACCATCTCCTAACAATGAAACTGAAAAATGTGAAAGAACTCTCACTGTAGCAAAAATATCTAATAATTTCCCCATGACACTAACAACCACTATAGAAGATCATCTATCACTGGGTGACGAATACACATCACTACCAAAGCTTCCACTGAAATATGATACAAGATAACCATGAAATTGTGATAAAAATTCTACAAGTTTGAATAATTGACCATTAAGACATTCTGATCATCCATTCTCTAATCCCAATGCAACATACCAATGCACAAATGACCACATACAAGGCCAACTAATAAAGTTTGCATCAAAATTGAATCAATCTCATGGATATAGATAGTGCACATCTAGTCATCTCACTACAATCAATGAGTTACACATACCTAAAAATTTCATAACTCATAGATCCAAAACATTCAAACATGTAAACTCATTATCACATAAATAACCTACAAACCAAGATACTAAATAAGAAAATATTGTAGACCTCAAGACTCAAACACAAAACCAGCCACAAAACTAATTTTCTAAACAAGTTCATGTATACAAGTAAACATAGTCAAGTGTTAGCAAGAAGAATGGGGAAATATAGTTCGGAGATTTGTACCCCAAGAATTCTTACGTAGTTAGTTTATACCTCGAAGGACCCACTAAGAGAAATAAGAATTTGTAGTAAGCTACTAAGATGAACAGATAACACCTACTACGTTAACAACAAAAGAACCATTCATTCATCCATAATATATGCATAGATAAACCCTTATATCTCCTTATATTATATTATAACTATATACAAAAGGTAGGTCTTAGTCTCTGCTCTAATAATAACTCTCATATATCTCTCTCTATTCTCCACATATGATTTAAATTATATATATACTTTCCCATTAAGGGACGTGACTCCTAATTGCATCTAATGTCTTCTCTTTTCTTCGTAGACCCTTTGCAATCGTCTGCGGTAAGATCTACTTTTATCCTCGACTTGCTAACATCATCCCCCTTTTAAAACAATGCATTGTCCTCAAGACATGATGCTCGATTGGGAAGATGTGTGTATTGTTAGAATTGGCTATGGAGATAGCCTACCAAGATCTTGAGGCCAAATAGAAAGCACAAAGAGAGAATATGCAAATATGATTCAATTGATTGTGTACAATGTATGAGAAACCCCTTGGTTATATAGCCAAGGTGTGATACAAGATGTCATAATATTATGACAATTTTCTTAATCTTATGACTTAAGACAACTTATCACAACTACCTAGGTCACGTGTTACAACTCAAAAGATAAGATAACTAATAACAACTAACACCTTCTAGAAAGATTCCTAGGACCTAAGTAAACTTAATATGTAAATAAGTCCCCTAAGTATCCTAGTAATGAATTAACTAGGTACAAGACTTTATTTACACCAACACCCCCCCTTAAGTGCAACTTAGGGAGTAGTTGATTATTATAAAAATGACACAAAGATGCAAGAATGGGTCTCAACTACTAGGCCATGTAGGGTACCCATGTACATATGCAAATGAAATCTCTCACAAATGGAGACAAGGAGAAAACCTAGTGGGACAAAACTCCTCCCCAAAAGAGAGATGAAAATACAACATAGAAATTCTCTCAATGATGCATGAGAAGGCCAAAAACCCATGTAAGGAAAAAAATCCCATAAGAGAGAAGAAGAAGAGAGACAATCCAACCCCCCCTCAATGTTGATTCTCCTACAATGATGGTAGAAGCTCAACATTGAATGTTGAAGATGATCCAAAAGCGTCGAACAACATTCCTCCTCTTAGGAAGAAAAAAAACCATGATAGTATGTAGGATGTCAGGAAGATGGATGATGGATGATGGATGATGTCTTTGAAGAATGCTCAAGTGTCTCCATGTCGATGTAGAAAGCTGACACACTCCAAATAGACATTCTAGGTCGTGCTATTGAAGAGGAAAATCCAAAATCTAGTAGAGATGAATGTAGAAAATAATCCAAAGACAAGAATATCCCCGTTGAAGACAACGAATCCTCCTCCAAATGTTGACCAAAAGTATCTACACTCACGTCAAATTGCAAAGAATGATCATGTAGAGATTGAACAAGAGGGTCAAGGTGTTCCCTCGCAACAACTGAAGAAGGATCTTCTCCATCAAAGAGAATATGAATGTAATCAAATGTTTCCCAAATCTACAATATGAGACTCCACAAACAAGTTTGAAATACCTATCAAGAAGTCATCCAAAGTAGCCAAATCTGAAAGAAAATGAAGATCCCGCTACACTGAGGCACTAGAAGCCATATCTATAGTAATACAAGCATCATCAACTACAACAGTATATGGAGGAGATGAAATGCATGACTTAAGAACTGGATCTGATGTGAGAACTCCCAAGTTCAAGAAGTTGAATGTCTCCTCCAAATCATGGCTTATACTAGAAGTATGATCAACAACCAAAGGAACAATGTCACCATCAGAAGCAAAATCTGCAAAGGTATACAACCGAGAAGAATGATCAACCATTCTAGTAGCAATGATCTCTCTACTCTCCAAGTCTCGAATGATGACTGAATCAAGAGTGAACTCCACAGTCCTCCCATCTCCACCATGTGTAATCTGATATATGGAAAGAAGATTGTTTTTCAAATGAGGAACACACAAAACATCATGTAAAGTGTTATCCCCAAAACTAATAGATCCCTTCCCAATTACGCTCATGTATGTATTTTTTCCCATCAAAATAGGAGACATAGTACAAGCCTAAAAAGAAGAGAATATAGACTGTTAAGATGCCATATGATGAGATGCTCCTGAATCTAGAAGCCATCTCCCTGATCCATGACCTGAAAGAGCACAGAGAGCATGTCCTTTATATCCTGATGTAGAAGCCAAACTAGCATGACCTTTTTCCTTTTTAGATTGTTTTGAAGAAGAGGAGGTAATTTAGACATTATAGAAGGAAAATCATGTGATTCTTTTTGAGAAGATGTTTCAACTCGTCAATATCCTTCTTATAAAAATAGTGTTCTTCATGTCCATCCTTCTTGCAATATACACAAGTAGACCTCTCCCTCTTAGATGATTCCCTTTTAGAGGGAGATAATTTTGATTCTTTATGTGGCTTGTTATTTTTCTTCTTATCAATATTCACTGATTCTTTCTATACCTTAGACTCACTAGCCAACAATGCTTGTGACTTGGAAGACTTAATGAGACCCATGTTCATTAACTTAGCTTCCTCTTGGATTAGGAGATTTGCAAATTCATCAAACTTAGGGTCAACATATGATGCTCCCATAGGAATTTGATGGGTATGAAAGCCAGAAACAAACACTAAATACTCAAGACCAAGCTTGGATAACAGATTCAAAATCAATTGTAAATCCTCTTTATCAATGTTGCATTCTTTCAATTATGTTCTAGTTGCTTAACTTTGGAGATGTAGTCTTGGATGTGGTCAAAACATTTTGGATCAAGATTCATCAAATCATTATCAATCCAATATCCCCTAATCTTATATGTTTTACCATTCAATTTTTCAAAATCCTCCAAGCCTCTTTAGGTGTTTTACATGATACAACATAAAATTATAAATCAAATGAGACTAATGAACATATGCATCCAAGTATTTTCTCACGATCAAGCTCCCATTTTGCCAATTCTTTAACATTAGTAGGTTGATAAATAGTTTCCTTTAGATGACCTATTAAACCTTTCATCATGAGAGTTCCATACTGATTTTCTCCATGTAGCATAATTATGTGGAGTTAGGAGTTCAATTTGAGATTTCCCCATTGCAACAACACAAACCAAGCAAAAGAATGCAATCAATCACTTCAAGATTAGCCCTCAATTTACTCAATCATGAAACCCCTCAAGCAAAATCTAATTTGTGGCACTTTATACTTGTTGCATTTACAAGAATGCAACTTGCCAAAAACAACAAGGTGGTCTTGATCTTGGTACATGCAAATGCCAAAATTGGGCCACAAAACCAAGTATAATTTTTGGTACAAAATGAGATCAATATGATCATATACTGAAATTACACTAAAAATTATGCATTTTCAAAAAAATTGCACTTAAAAATGTTACCGTAGGAGCAAGATATGAGCCCCTGAAGTTCCCAAAATGAGGACAAAGTAGCAAAACCTATGAAAATATGAGATTTCTAGAAAATCCAGACACAAAAAATAAAATATGATTGCACGTAGAACACAAAATTCTACCCTAAATAAATAAATAAAAGCTCAAAAAAAGGAGTCAAATTAAGCAAGTTATGAAGCTTCAAAATTAGACTACAAAACTGAAAACTCCAACCGTGAGGGGGCAGAAAATTTTGAAAACTACTGACGTCGCCTATTCACAAGCTTAATATTGATAGCTAAATGACTATCACGCACTTGTGAGGTTAAAAGTGATAGATGCTAGGCCGTCACCGTCGCAGTCTACCTTGTAGCCAAAATATTCTTCTTACGGTCAGAATATTCCTTTTCACGACAAAATCTTTGTTGTGTAAATATTCTCGCTGTCATATTTTGAAAATGCCAATGTTGGATCTTTAATTTTTTTTCAGTCAATTTAAATTTTTCCTAGCCAATTGTCGGTTACATGAAGGGTCTGCAGGGCATTGGTGAGTGTATAGCTGCCACGTGGCGGTCACCTAGCGGCTTGTTGTGCCCGTGGGTACCTGCGGAGTTGTAGGTAATTGTAGATGGAAGTACTACAAATTTAATCCGCATAAAACCTTTTTTATTTCTTTTGTTTTAATAAAAAAAATTTACAAAAATATTTAACTGCTACAATACAATACAATTTATTTGAAAAAAATAATTCAAAAAATTTTAAAAAATTGAATATACTTTTTTTTTAAAATCGTACCAACCAATTATGATGCCTTGGGGGGTCGTACAGCTCATTGGGCAAAAAAAATAATTCCTCAATGGAAAAATTCTCCGATTTGGACGATTTGGTAATTGATCTTAGGTTTTTTGGCCCTTCTGAATGCAATGGTAGGGTCAGATTTGACCCAAAATGCTCCAAAAATGCAGCTACCTTTTAGATCTGGTAACCACTCAACTTCAAACCCTCATCTAGATTTTGCCTCATATGTCAAATTTGGACAAAACAAAAGGAAAAACCAACTTATCGAACCTTTTGAACTCACTGGTGAGCTCAGATTTGCACCAACAAGCTCCAATTTGAACTTGCAATTAAGAGCCACAAACAGGAACCCCCCCAAAATCTAGTATTTCTATCAAGTTTTTTTGGTTCTCCAAATCATCATATAATGCAAGAGAACAACATACTCAACTATTCAATATTTACCAAGGTCTCTTGAAAAAAGGCTATCCAATGGCATCCAACTTGCTCTGATACCATGTTGGAATTGGCTATGGAGATAGCCTACCAAGATTTTGAGGCCAAATGGAAAGCACAAAGAGAGAATATGCAAATATGATTCAACTGATTGTGTACAATGTATGAGAGATCCATTGGTTATATAGCCAAGGTGAGATACAAGATGTCATAAGATTATGAAAAGTGTCTTAATCATATGACATGAGACAACTTATCACAACTACCTAGGTCACATGTGTTACAAGTCAAAAGATAAGATAACAACTAATGACAACTAATACCTTCTAGAAATATTCCTAGAACCTAAGTAAACTTAATATGTAAATAAGTACCCTAAGTATCATAGTAATGAATTAACTAGGTACAAGACTTTATTTACACCAACATTTATGTTTCTTTGATATAATTTAATGACCCTCCCCAATATGCTTTTGCCTATTGTAGTGTGGAGATGTGACTCTAAATCTGAATTATTCTAGCCTTTACCTTAGCCAAACTACCAAGGATTTGAATAGTTTTGGTTGTTTCTTGTGATTCCCCTAGTATCCTTGATAGACCTGTGCCATATGATTGATGGTAGTCTCCCTTGTCTGCCTGATTTGTTCTTTCATATGCTCCCTTTGCATTTGGAGTTGTTATAGCTAGTTATGGAGAGTTTCCATTTGGGCCTTTATTGTATCATCCATGTCTTGGGGACGATTATAGGTTTGTACTACTTGTTTTATTTGATTCTCTAGTTTGTCCATTTGGTCCCTTAGGCCCTTTGTTGTTGTAGGCCATTGTAAGCAAAATTAGTAAATCACTCGTGCTTCTATGATAGTGTCGCCTAGTCGCTTGATCTATTCCTCCAATTTTATATGTGTGGTAGCGCACTTCTTGGTGTATTCCTTTTTTTCTTATTTATCACCTCTTCTTGGGCTTATTTCCTTATGTTATCCTTGATGAAATCCAAATCTCCTGGCAAGCTATCCATCAACTGTTTGAGTTCTTGGGGCAAGGGAAGTGAAATATCTCAGTGTAGGTGATCAGGAATGGCACTTTGTAGTGTGTCTACTACATCATATAATTTCTCTACATTATTCACATGTTCATTTAGCACTTCTTCCCTTGTGGTAACATAGATAATATCTCCTAATTATATCTTCGACAAGGGTGAAATACTAGACAAATCAACTTATGAACCCACCATTGGAACCTGCAGAAGTTGTGATGATGGTACTACTTGAATTTATTGTTGTTGTGCCAAGAAATTTTTTATTCCAAAAATTATGGAAGTGGAAGTAGATTTCTCCCCGGTGGTGGTATATTTGCCTTTATCATATTCTTCTTTGGTGGGATTAATCTCTAGTGGAGGGGACCTTTCTACATTCTCTATAATATTTTTGATCATTTCTTCATAAAGCTTTTTAATCGCCTCCTCAGTCCCTTTCCAAATCTTTTCTACATCCTCTAGATCCTCCTCCATGAGTTTTTCTTCTCTATGCTTTATGCGGAGTTCTTGGGCTTGTGCTTGAGCCAATGCATGCTTTTGTTCTTTGGTGATATTGGGGTTGACCATGGAAATGGCCTTCTCCCTTATCTCTTCTTCTTTGTTGAGTGCCTTGGCGCTTTTTCCTCGGATTGCAATAACTATCTCCGCCGAGAAATCTATCATTGCTTCATCCATTCCTTTGTTGGATTGATTCACATATTTGAGGAGGCATTGCATTATCCTATCCTTATTTTCCAGATCCGTGTCTCCATACATTTTTAGTACTTACGATAGCATCCCAAAATAAAGAATGACGTTGGTAATCGCCAAAATATCAATTGGCAGTTGTGGTTTCTATGGAGTTGCTTGCTGAGTGACTATCCGGGTGTGTTGCCCTCTTTTCATCCTTTTGAGAGGTTTTTCGACTTCTTCACCCACTATAATTTCTTCCACTTCTTCCTCTATCGTCTTCTGAGGTATTTGTCTTTTGCTAGGCCTTGCTTGCTAGGGTCTCTTTTGCAAAAAGACTTGTGGTGGTTTCTCTGTGACTGGTGTAGATATTGTTTATGTAGAGGAGGTTGTGTCTTTTGATTTTCGTGATGATGTGCTATGGATCCTCCTTGACCTCCTTGTCAAGGTGGGTTCTGACCATGTTGCGGTATCATAGAGCTGGGCAAACCACCCTTCTGGTGTTCCTCATTTTTTGTGGAGCTTATCTTTGTATTTCTCTATCTTTTCCTGTGCTTCATTGCTAATTATCCTCTCCATTACTTCTTTATAGGTTTGAAAGTGTTTTGCATTGGGGTCCTTAGGTCGGATTAGTAGGGTGGCAACTTAGGCATCTACTTCCTACACGGTGAGCTCATACAGTAGCCATGTTCAACTTTCATCTACTTACGAAACTAAGGTTATCCGAAGTAATTTTTTGTAGCGTTTTTTTTGTTTTAGAAACTTTTTTTAGCAAGAGATACCAACAATGACCAAGAGACCAAGATGGCTAATTACTTTTCCAAGATAAAATATTTTAAAAAGATACACCAAACACATTAACAATTCTAAATCTAAGAATGAAAACATTAAGTTTATTTTTTATTTTTGTAATATTTTGATTTTTTTTTATTTTATTTTTTTTTGGTGATTTTTAAGTTTTTGAATTTTTTTAAAAGAAAACATACAATGAAATAATGCAAAAGATAATTCTTGTGGCTCAATTTGAATAATATGTCCCCTTTTAGTTTCAAGTGGGAAAGGTGTTCTAAAAATTCAAACATGCAACACACCTAAACAAGCCTAACTCAAGTGAGTTTATCAATCCTTATAGGCACAAGGCACCACAAGAAAAGATGGGCAATAAGTTTCAACTAGGGTTCACAAGCTCAACTGGGGGTATCCTCTATATACCACAAAGGTAAGCGAGGCCTAATTCATAGATATAATACCAAACAACTAAGAGGAGACGGTAACCCACTCTCCACCTTTACTTCTCTTAGGTATAAATGTCTTAAAGGCTTATTCTAGATTGATAATATTCCACTTCTATGGGTCATGTATTTCAATTCACCCCCCACTCTTTGTACTTAGTTGAAACACATGAGTTGATTTCATCCCCTAGGATGATGAAATCCCTAGGTAGGCCCCTAAAAATAAAACAAGATCACTTATTTATGATCTTCAATATACTCTAAGATGCAAGAGGAGAGCATACATAAATAGATATTAGAGATTAAAAGACTAGTTTATTTTAGATCCCAAATTCAAATGTGAAAGATTTATTTTAAACCCATTTGAGATGTGAAAATACATCACACATTCTTCCTTTATTTTCTATCTTATCATTGATTTTTCCTTCTCATCTATTTTTTTCATAAAATTTACCAACATATTTTTCTATGGTCAACTTTTAGTTGCAACTTCTTGTCCCTACCATATTTCCAATTATCAACCCTATGCCTACATTATATGGGATGTTCGTATTTATTTTCATTTTATAATGATTCAATGAACAAGTACTTTGATTCCTAATCAATCTAAAAATTCCTTGGCATATCCCACTCACACCCTATTTTTTTCTTTTATTGTCCCCTTCTATGTAAGATCTAAATTGTTTTCATCACTTTTTGAGGTGGGTTTAATAATACTCATTCTCACTACTCTAGGACTCTTATGGAAAACCATCTCTAGCATTGGCATGCAACTAATTACAATCTCCCTGAGGTATTCTTGTATTTGATAGTAGATAATATAAACCCTAATGTCGAAGGTTGATCTAATGGACCATGAAAATTTCTATAGTATGATATTATACTCTAACATTTTGATTAGCATAATTTATCACTTTGAAGAAACGGGCACCTACTCAACATCTCTCACAAATTGAAAATTATAAAAAATGTATCCTTTTGTCTTAGGTCACAACTCATCATTGACAACTAAATACTAATAATTATTGACATCATTTGTAGTATATAAGAATGAAACTAATCAAACAAAATAAATAAAAGGAACCATAGAAGATAGATACCTAGGGCTGATATGTCTCACTACTCAATATATCTTAACAATTATCTAAACCATTTTGTATTAACAAGAGAAATATTATATTATAAAATAATAAAGAAATTATCAATTTCCTTTCACTGAATTTTTAATGCCTATTGTTGTCTGTGACTCATTACCCATAGAATTCAAGATAGAAAGTAGGCACTAGGTATAGAAGAAACCAAAGAAAGGAATCTAAAACATAATTTTGTTCAAAGATATAAATATTCAATAATTGAGTCAATTCAAATTGATATCATTTGTAGTATATAAGAATGAAACTAATCAAACAAAATAAATAAAAGGAACCATAGAAGATAGATACCTAGGGCTGATATGTCTCACTACTCAATATATCTTAACAATTATCTAAACCATTTTGTATTAACAAGAGAAATATTATATTATAAAATAATAAAGAAATTATCAATTTCCTTTCACTGAATTTTTAATGCCTATTGTTGTCTGTGACTCACTACCCATAGAATTCAAGATAGACAGAAGGCACTAGGTATAGAAGAAACAAAAGAAAGGAATCTAAAACATAATTTTGTTCAAAGATATAAATATTCAATAATTGAGTCAATTCAAATTGAGAGAAGAAGAAAATGTGTGAGCTATTAATTCATTTTTTTTATTATATTATATGAATTCACATTTTTCAAATCTCATTGAAAAATGGTGGAGTAAAAATTTGGTAATTCTTATATAATTGTAAGATAATACATATAAATGTTGGGAGATTCAAACCATGATCCAAAATATATGCTTTAATTTTTAAGGTGATTATGACTATATAGTTAGGATGTAATTACAATGGTATTGGTGAAATTGGTCTTGACAAATGGTGAAATTTTAATGCTATTGGTGAATATGTAAATTTAAACATGTCTATGAAATTCTAGGCAATTCCCCATTACATGTAGTTTATGATATAAAAAATATTACATATAAATTACACAAATAAATTGGTGGTGATTTGACATGCATTCAAATGATAAATCAAAAAATTAAAGTGATTTAGGCCCTTGATGGTTATTATATTCACAAAAATTGAATTGGCCAATATGAACCATTTGTCAATTAGCGAAGATTTTCCATAAAAAAATCATTGTTGGTTGGACCATTCATGTTGAATTTTCCATACATAGGGATGGAAACTAAATTCAAGGAAAGTTACAAGTTGATTCAATGGAACTAATACAATATAACCTCTCTTTCTACTTCATTTAAGAGGGAGTGGAGTTTTTTATCAACTAAGAAGGCATAGTGCCACCACTTGATCATGGTCTCATTCCTAAGGTAGTTTTATTTCATCAAGAGGAGGTCCAAGAAGAGTATATATCATCTCTACACTTATTTTCATTTCATTATAGGGTTGCTACATGTGAAGCTATAATTTATTTCCTCATTGAGATGTTGTAGGTGTAGAAAAGTTACCAACCATTTCAGTGGAGCTTATTGATGACATGAGGGCATGCTACATCACTAGTCTTAGTTTTATTAGAGGAATGTGAGATTCCTCAATTTTCTATTTTTCATTAAGTATTTTGGGGATCAAAAGCTTCTTATTTTGAGAGGTACAATATGTAAGTGGATCAATTTTAAGTAGAAAATAAAGGTCAAGTTGTAGTATATGTATAGCAAGTTGTGAGTCACATGTAGCAAGCTTAATTAACATCCATGGTAAATCTATAATTCACATGTACTATCTTACTGAATTTTTATGAGGTTTCATGTTTACTTGTAGTAGTTCTCACAAGCATTAAAACTATTGTATAAGTCACTCGTAATGGTAGTAGGAGTTATAGGCTTCACTCCAAAGTTATTTTTGCTTCCAATTACCAACAAGAACACATGTAGCTAGTATTTTTGTAGAAATATTACAAGTATGGCCTAAGTTTTAATCAAGACTATACGAATGTTACAAGTATGGTCTAGTCCTATAGCAAGTGTTGTATGTGCTTTTAAAGCTTTATTGAAGCCTATATGGTAACGTTTGAAATTAAGGTATAAATGTAAGGGCATGTTTGATTGAGTAGTTTTTTACACTATCCAAATTTTGTAAGAATACAAAGTGTCATGTGTGAGTGTTTGGTTGGTGACAAAGGTTTGAGGTGGCTAAGAGGAGGTTGAAGAGTAGTTTGCAACAATAACTAAGTTCTATTTGAGAAAAAATCAATCCCTAATAGCTAAAATATTTTCCCTAAGGTGAATAGTTGTTCATTTACTCTAACAAGTGGTATATCCTCTCCTAATTAACAAAGAGTGTTTCTTAAGTGTATGATTTTTATTTACACTAATAGTGGTCATTTTCTAGTGAGGTGGCATGATTGTTATTTTTCCCTTAGTAGGTATTTGGTGTTAATCAATCATTTGCATGTATTCCATATGCATGTCTTCTTTGAAAAGTAATTATATCTTACTTGCATGTGTAAAATCTCTACCTTCTTTGGTAGCCACTATTCTTTACTAGCAACATCATTCATCCCTTTTTCACTTGTGACTATTCTATTGCTGAATTAGCATTGGTTGAAATAGATAGAGAAGTCTCCATCAGTGTTGGAAAATTATGGTTAGGGATTCAAATGGATGTGTAGATGGTGAAGAGGAAAAGGTAGAAGATGAAGATTAGGGGAAGGAGGAAGAACCTAATTTATATTAAGTGGGAATTCATCTAATCAATGGTTCCAACTTGGCCAAGTTGGTGAGTAGGTTGGTCATTTGAGAGCTAAGCTATGTGAAATTTTCATTTTGAGGGGTTGATTGTCTAGTTGTGTAATCTAAATCCAAGCATGCTATCTGGTATATTTTTTCAAATCCAAATGGATGTATGGGTGTTAAAGATGGTCATGGTCATCTTAGTTTGTTATAGCTCATTGAGAGAAGTTGGTAGAAGTAGATGGTGTTTAAAGTAGAGGAGAACACTACTATAATTATAGGAAATATGATACAAGCATCCCATTTTAGCAAAGGTTACATGCTAATCCATTGGGATTGGTGAGACATATTCTAGACTACTACATGTGTCTATCAAGACGTATGCATGCAGGTAGAAACTTGTATTTCATTTTCTAGTATTATGAGGAGTTGTAGGTCATGATCATATTTAGGACAACCTATAAATGTTATTTATATTAGTTCAAGATATATATTTTTCTTTAAATCCAATAAGTGATGTAAACATGTGCATAATTGTGGATTAGTGGCATAAGGAGTATAGCTCACCATTTTTGGAGTTTGTTGCCTAGTTGAGTGTTTCTATAAAGTAAACTTTGTTGTATTTTATGTGTGTGATGCTTAGTAGTTTCTTTTTCATATTTTAGATAATTCTTATTTTATTCCTTGATTGCATATGCCATGTGAAGAAATTATAGTTAGTTAAATACATGCAAAGGTAGTTGAGAAGCATCTCATTTTAAATCCATAAGTGGTGTATCAAAGTGTGACATGGTTTCCCTAAGTTTATGGAATATGAACCAACATAGAAGCTATGGCATAGCACAAGTTAAGACTTATATTTATAAATATTACATTTTACAATAATAAAGAAATCAAGCAAAACCAAATGTGATAGGAACAACCACAACACTAATAAATACCAAATAATAGACTAAACAATGTTATTTCCCATTAATCAAGAAATAAAATATAATGCAAGAGAATGAGAGAATGGAATTGAAAAATCAAAACTAGGTGAGAGGTATTTACAAGAAATATAAAGGAGGAAGAAGGTGGAATATGAGGAGACGCAACAATCAAGTAGTAAGGTATTCTCAAAACAATAATATGGTGTTGAAGCATAAAGAAAATATAAATTACCAAATAAGATTAACTCACAAAAACCAAATTTAGCATGGTCTAACAAACAAACTTACTCTAGGTAAAAACTGGTGGGTCGAGGGCCAAAACTAGAAACATAATGAAAGCTCAAGGCGGGGCCTCTGGTATAGAGGTGTCTGATACTATGGATAATGTGCAGAAGATGGCTGCTAGTGAAATGGAGGATGTTGAGATTCTGAACAATGTGTAGTGTTGTTGGTTGGCTGCCTTCTTTTTTGTTGCTTTTTGGTTGTTGGTTTGTTGTCGTTGGGTTGATGGTTGTGTAATGTTGTTTTCTTTTTTATCAGCTACTTTATTTTGTAAATGGTTTTGGGCCCCTTCAAAACCCGTTTTTTACCTCCAATCAAAACAAACTTACTCTTCACAATACTCATTTCTTCCATGTCACTACCTAAATGTGATAATGTCTTCCTCCATGATTCTCTCCCTCCATCAAGGGCATGGCCTCATAACATAGATTCAGAAAACACATTAACCTCATACCAATATATTAACAATAATCTAAATTTAATTATTATAAATAAAATAAATAGTAGCATACATTTTTTTTACAAATCTCAAAAATCAATTAGAATTAGATCATACCATAACCAATTACTAAGACATAAATTTATTTCATATTAAATGATTGTGAAACCATCAATTATATCGCCTAGTGACAATGATCCAAAAATTAATGAATTTGTTACGAAAGCATCAATATTAATTAATTAAATAAGTCTAGTAGGGGTACTATAGTTACAGAGGTGTCTTGTGTGATCATGGGCTCATCCTTTGTAGACTATTACTTGCAATGAAAACTTAATATTTGGACTAGGTGTTTACATAGGCACCTTTCTATGCTTGGTCTAAGGTGGTTGAACAAAAAACTTCCTAGATGATCATCAAGCCCCATAAACAATTTAGAAGATAAAAATGAATTCTTGAAAAATTATGCAAAATTCCTACATGATAGGATTGTAGCATCTCTTTGGGGTGGTGGGTCTAGCTCAATTGGCTAAAGCATCATGTTGTGGGCAAGAGGTCACGAGGTCTAGTCTCCCCACTATCCCCATGGTACCGGAGGGCGTGTCGTGCTAACGCCACTGGTCACGTGAAAAAATTTTACCAGGTGCACTGCAGTTTATAGGGGGGTGGATACCCGTAAGGGGATGGATACCCGACCTATTCTTATAGTCTAAAAAAAAAGATTGTAGCATCTCTTTGAATGTGAGTTTAAAATAAATGTTTCTTACACCTTTGACTACTACTTTTTGGTTGAGTGTGTATACATTCTTCTCTTTTCATTTTTTCTTATAAAATGTGCATTCCACTTCCCTCTATGTTTATGCAATTATCCTTTATTTAATAAAAAAATGTATGACTACCTATGGCCATTTCAGAATGGGAAAGGTTATAGATGTCAAGGAAAATGTCAAAATACAAAAATTAAATTTGAATCTTGTGGATGCTACCATTCTTGTTCATGTATGGGGGACACTAATATAGGCATAGTAGCATCCAAGGTAATAATTATGAAGATTGAATAATAACTAAGATTTTTTGGTCTAAAAAAGGTTGTGCATGGAATAAGTTATGGGTTTAGGTATTATTTATGCACCAAACAATCACATTGGAAAATATCTAAACATTACTTGTTAGTAGCATGGTCTTGTACAACTCTACTTAATAATTATTTTTAAAGGTACAAGTAGGTTCAAGTATATTTTTAATTAAATTAGAATGTATACTTTTTATCTTCTCTTAAAATGGTGAAGCAATTAGAGTTTAAGATTTGAAACTTCAGATATAGATGGAAGGGAGCATGAATTTGTGAATTGATTACTTAACATCAAACTATGTTAGACAAAGCTATACATTTTATATTCCCTTATTTTCATATTTCTTTCTATCTTTAACCTATCAAATTTAGTAACTAAAAATTGTAATTTTTTAATTACGTTAGATAAGAAAATAAAAATCATAGGATCACTTGCTCCAAAAAATATATTCTAAAAGAATTAGGAAGTGCCTACTAAAATAAATCAAGCCTGGTTGTATGGACCTTACTGTAGGTGATATATAATAGGTGTAAGGGTGAAAGTTGCATCGTTACCACTTTTCCCCATCTAGTTTGGATTCACTTTGACACTTTGTCCCTAATGCAATAGTCTAGTTTCCAAATGGCATATATATGTGCAAGATTTGGTATCAAAGCTTTATCTTAGCTAATTAGGATTCCTTATTCTCCAAAATCTAGGTCCCTAAACCTAAATTTTGTTGTTTCTAATCTTGGTTTAAAACCACAAATGCGGGTCTAATTCCCATTTTTCCAAAATTAAAATAGTTAAAGATAAATAATCAATTTTTATACTAACATGTTGTTTAAAAGGATAAATAACTAGTTCATTTGACACATTGACAATCCATTATCTCTTATTTGATCATTGTTTTATCATCCTAGAGATAATTACATCAACATTTAATATCATGGAAAATAAAGGAATTTATATTCTCGCTTGGCATGTCTTTCATGTATTCTAAATCATTGAAATTGTCTAAAGACTTGACTAAGGCACAATGTGGGAACTAGTTTACTTATCTTCCCTAGAATGGCAAGTTATATTGATATTTCTAAGCACCACCATTCTTATATGTATAAGACAAATTGGATTCTAAATATACAAACTGCAAAGATCAAGGCCACAATGACTATAGATACAAGATCAAAGCCACAAGTATGGAGTTCAAAACTATAGAGGTGGGACTAAACCAAAATATAACATGGGTCATTTCTTAATCTAGCACAACTTCATAGTCACAAGTTTGATAGAAAATTAAAAATTGATTAGAGAGACTGAATTATAGAAAAATGTCATCTTATCATATATGAATCCAAGTACCCATTAAATCCTCTTTATCAATTTTATATTATGTTTTATTTCTAGCTTTGTTGTTTTATCTAGACTGGTTGAATGTAGATTTCTTTAATAATTAATCAACCTAGATGATCCAAAGGGAGTTCCTTCTATTTATTTTTAATAAAATAACACTTTATTCTTAAACTACCTAGTGGAAACTATAACTACCACTTTAGCAAACCCTTCAATATATTATTAAAAATACAAGTAACAAATTCTTAGTTTACATTCTTATATTTTAATTTATATAGGTGTAATGGTGAAAATTGCATGCCCATACCCTTTTCCTTTATTTTTTGGTGTAATGTTGTAGCATCTTTTGTGCAATAATAAGTCTACAATTGGAATATTATTGAATTGATTCAACTCATGACCTAATCTTATCATTATTCCATCATCACTTATCCCTAGGAATTGAATATTATCCCTAGATCCCCCATTCACCACCCTAGATCAAATTTGTAAGTATACACCTAATTTATGAAATCACCACAATCATGAATATAAACCTCAAATTTTAAATATAAATTTTAAATTTTAACCTTGCTAACTCCCTCCTACTTGTCATTGTCACCTAACCTAGTACATATTTATGTTGATATCTCAACTATGTTATTGTATTTAAAGACATTCATTCATTTGTTCATTTGAAATTATCAAGGTTATCCTAATAATCTAGTTGTGGAGGAATAACCAAATAGCATTCAAAGCATAGGATCTATAGAAAAATTGTCAAAGAATTACATTAACATACATCTCCTAAGCCTATTTCATGCTTGCTTGTTCTCCTCGATCATTGTTCTAAAGCTATTGATTACATCATCCTACAACCTTAACTAAGTAGAACATTACCCTCACTTAGAAAGTTCATAAATAATATTTGTAAACACCATTTACCTAGACTTATAGCATGGACATAGAGACAATCAAATTTTGGCTAACACATTTATATATATATATAAGGAAAAGTGATCCTATATCCCACTAGGATTAGCTTCTTTTCACTTGCCCTCTACATTCAAACACAAACCAATTAGGATCGATGATTGGCTAGTTGCCTCAAGGGAGATTCAATCTCCTATGGTTTGGTACTTTTGAGTTGTAAGGACAATAATTTTGATGTGTCTTTTAACAAGCATATTTGACATAAACCCTAGATTTGAAAATGTAATATATCAAACAGACAAAAATAAAAATTGTTGAAACAATTACAGATCTGAGAAAGGGATATAGAGAGTAACTTCCTATTAAAATTTGGGCCTAAATTGGAGGGACAAGAGCAGTGGTGCCCTTATCTAGAGATGCCACTTTTCTAAGATCTGAAAAACTCTGAAAGGTTGGTTATAGTTTGCTTTATGTTTCATATGATATGCTCCTAACAAAACTTATGAATCTTTCTTGCACACATGAAAAGAGGGGGAAAGGTTGTCATGTATAGGAACTTACCTAAGTCAAACCCTATTTTTGTGTTTCTCCATCCGTTGATAGTAAATGATGATGATCAAGAGGGCATGCCCTAGGTTGGGTAAAGGCCAAAACAATAATAATTGATTAAAATGTTACCTTAGGCATGAAACCCATGTCAAAGTGATGTCCACACCATAAGTCACCACAAAATTTTATTGATGGATGCTTGGATTTCTTGATAGACCTACAAGAGGTTAGTCCACATAACACGTTAGATAGTTCTAGCTAACATGTAAAGGATAACTCATACATCTTCATAAAAATGGCATGCTTGATCATAATAGCACTTTGTTCATAATTTATTCCTTCTTCCTAATGTCTTGAAAGAATGATCTTGATTGATGAAATCACTATAATAATGCTTCTAAATATGCCCTTGAATTTTCCTTGACTACTTTTAGGATGCACAATTTCTCAAAATATTTTTGCTAGGATTTGAAATGGTGAAAAAGACTTGTATTTATATGCATTTCTTTATTTCCCACAAAATTAATTATCAAAATCCAACAAATAAAATTTTATTTTTAAATGTTAAATACCAACAATGATATGTTTAAATTAGGGTCAAAATAAGTTGGACAGGTGCACTAGAACCCTAGTCCAAAGCTATTGAGCCTTTAAGTGTTGTCTAATAAATATTAAATATTCCCAATTTAATTCTATTTTTTTTAAGATGACCATAAAATAAACAATTTAAGAGCACAATTAGGTCTAGGCACATAGGGGGAGCTAAACCTACTGTGAAATTGTTAGGGGTGACCATTTACGACACTAGATTTAGCCCCCACTTTAGTGAGAGTATGAACATATGCTCATACTCACACTAAAGTAAGGATAAGATATATTTCTTTATCAAAACTCTGAAGAGATAGGATGACACCAAGTTGAGGGTGCGTAAACCCCCAACTTAGGATCCCATCAATGCAAAATGTTAAGACAAACATGAAGTAGATATATCGCATACAAGACAAAGAAAGATTCATTCATACATAGATCAATCAATGGAGTACACATAAAAGTATACACAAAAGCATTCATAAAGGAAACACAATGCATACAAGTAATACACGAAGCAAAAATACAAGAAGCAAACATACCAAATACACAAATAAAACATGCAACATAAATGAGACAAACACACAAAATACATAAGGTGAGCATTGCTAAATGCACAAGACAACTGAGGGGGGGTGAATAAGTTGTACATTAAAACATCAAAACCCTCATTAACATTTAGATCTGCATTAGTCCTTAAACCCTTAACAACCATTAAACCCTTATCATGCATTAATAACATGTAAACATGGGAAACAGTAATGCAATCACATCCAAACACATGAGAAAACTAGATTTACATGAAAAACCTAAGAAGGGAGAAACCACGATGAGGATTAGCTCACCATATAAGTAATTGTGACACTGAATACAATAGGCTCATTGTCAGAGGGATCACTGCCAAATCAGAAAGAAGAAGAAATAATTTTTTTACAATGAGAAATCCATCTTAGAGCAACAAAAAGGCTCCACCACTACTTCACCAAAACATCCACACTCTCTCTGTAGAATGTAGACACCTTCTTTTCACTACTTCCAATAGTCTTAGGCATTAAATATCATATTGTATTTTGTACTTTCGCACTTCACATCTCAACACTTCACATTACACACTTCACTCATCCATCCTTCATCAACTCAACACTCATATTGATAGCAATACAGGGAGGATTCTAAACCAATCAACCCTAAACCAATTGAATGCAATAGGTTTTTGAAACTCCAAACCCTCACAAAGGCTATTCTCCACACAAACTCACTCCTTCACTAGTAGGTTTGCAGACCTTGATTTTTCACCCTATCTCCCATCAAACTCTCTCAACCAACCATCTCCTCATAGTTTCAAAGACCTATTGAGACCAACTATAACATACCTCAACACCTCATGCAACTCTTTTAGAACATCAACTTGAAACTATGCCTTCTACGATGTTCTAGGCCATGAATTAGGCCAATTTTACAAAGGGTCACCACTTTTTACTCACTTCCTACCCAAAAACTCTAAGGGGAAGCACTAAATAGACATCCAAACACCCAATTTCACAATTTATTTGCACATACACGCTTTCCAAAGTACTCAACCATGAAACCCTCTTTCCTAGACATTTACTTGGGGGTTTATTGAAAAACCATCTTACAGTCCACAACACTTCAAGCCACTGCTTCAAACACTCTTCATTATTCCTGTATATGCTTAAAAAACATTCACCAAACCAAAGTCAGCAATAAATCATCAAACCCTAGTGTAAAACCTCCTTTTTCAAGCAAAATCTCTTAGGAATCCCTGAGGACAGTCATCAAAAATCTCTTCCAAAACTACTCCCTACTTTATTCAAGCAATCTACATCTAAACCTATTCAATGGGACCCATGTCACCAGTCACAGGCCATACAGTCAGTGAAATGGTCCCTTAAAACATGATTTTGTGTTACAAGGGTGATCCCACAATAGTGGTTTACAATTTTTGGCCAAACTGGACACTGAAATATATTTTTTAACTAAATCTTCACTTTTGGGCACCTATAGCAGCTAAACCGTGAGGAATTTGAAGATGATGGAAACTAGATTTTCATGACATTTTTTCTGTAGATTCTAAATATATTTTTTTCAAAAATTTTAGAATCAGTTTGCACTTCTTTTTCCATCTCCCTCGAAAACTAGTTTTTTCAGAAAACAACATTTTTAAAAAGTGACGCTCACCGTATAATGCATAAATTTTTTCCATGAAGGATAAAATTCTAATTCTTTTGAATTTAGATTTGTAACTTCAATATCTAGTGCTTCCACTTGGTTAGATAGTTTTTTATTGAATATTTTTTCTTTAATCAAGTTTCAAAGTCAAACCAATTACAGTTCAGACGTTGTAATTTTTTTTGTATGTATCAAAATTCAATTTTTTTTTGTTGGATCAAGGACTTCAATATCTGGTGCACTCATATTTTTCAATTTTTTTCTTTGATAATCTGCTATTTTTCCACATGTGCAGAACAAAGAGTTTTATTTTCGGTGAAAAATCTATGTTTAATAAAACTAAAAAAACAAATACATAATAAAACCAATAAATATTAAAATTATATTTGTTGGATAGCTCGTTCCGAGGACTACCTGATTCTAGTTGGGTTTGTGAAGTCTCCACCATTTTCATCTTCAACCTGAGCTCCGAAGTGCAAAAATTTAGATTTTTTGTCTCAAGGGGGGATGAGGGATAAGAGGGGTTTGAACGAACCCCTAGGGGTTTGAGCAAACAACCTTTTAAATGACATTTCCCTTTGTTTTTTGGGTGGAAAATGGGGGAAAGCATTTAAGTGGGTTTGCTCAAACCCCTAAAACCAATCTTTTTTCCATGGGCTCATTTTTTTTTAGTTTTCCTTCCTCCATTAAATTGTAAACCACTATTGTGGCTTCACCCACAAACCCTTAAATAGGGTATACAGACCCATGTTATGAAATTTGCCTCTAGAATGCACAAAAATGAATGAAAACTAATATAACCAAATCTAAAAGGAATTTAGGCCTGCTTCCCACTCATTTCACTTCATAAGATATCACAATCTTCCTGTACAGAATCATATAGTTCAAAGGAACAATAGAATTTGTGGAAAAACACAAATTTTGCAAGGAAAACAATGAAATTTTATTGCTTCTTCTCAATGATCAAATTATCCAACCATACCTTTGATTTCATAAGCCTATTTAAAGGTCCTCCAACCTCATTCAACAATTACAACTACTTTTCAAACCCAAATGACCGTTGGCTTACAACTTTTCAACATTGCTTTGCAATTTTTGCAATTTTTGCACAATTGACCCCAAACTCATTCTAATCATTCTAAAACATTTGAAATGGTATTATTAGACCTTATCCAACCTAAGAACATGAATCCAAACAATAAAAATTCCAATCTACCCTCCTTGACTACTTTGTCAAAATTGACAACTTTTGACATGATTTGCAACTTTTACATTATAGACCCAAAATGACTCAAATCACCATAAAACCTTATGAATTACCTCATCATGGCCTTATTATATTGAAACAACCCAAAAAACTCAAGAACCTATCACTTTACCCAATTTACTTAAAGTGACTTGGTGCTCCTGCACCACATATATACTATCTTCAACCTTGAAAACAATTCACAAGGTTGGCAATGGACCTCAAATGTGCAAATTCAGATTAGGTCAGCACCAAAACATTCCCGCGGTGGAAAGGAATGAAGGTGGACTAAAACACACCTTGACTCAGACCAAAATACACACATACACTCCATGCCACATTTCCACAAAGACCGAAGCATATCTGCAATAAGTGAAAACACCCTAGGTTTGTAGAACCTATGTTAACACCATTAAACAATTAATTACACACTTCCTTTGATCTAAAGATGACTCATGGACCACACACAACACTTAAACACCATCTATAATATTCTGTAAACACCCTAAAATCCAAAAACTCCTTCGTAACATCATACACCAAAAGAATATATTCATTTTGCACAACCGGTTAACCTTCCACACACAGCAACACTTGAATCCAACCTTACGGAACACCAAAACTCAAAAAAATTAAACTAAAGATAGATAATACCAATATAAGCACACTTCTAGATCCACAAGAATAGAAACCAAACTGTGGAGAAATATAGAGCAAAACCATTTCTCCTAGATAATACTGCATACACAGTTCACACACTGGTGAACACAACTTTCTCTACACAACGATCCAAAACCTTGAACTTTGGATATAACACCTTTAAACACCTCTAATCAACATATCCAAACCACACAAAAATATCTTAATCCATGAAGAAATGTGGAGCAAAACACTGAACACCACTCTTCTATACTTAACACTCTTCGCCACACTATTTTCTCTTTTATTCAAATTTTCTCAAAGGAACTTGGAAACTAAGCACCACAAACTCAAACTCATCACCTAGAACACTTGTATAACATCTCAACCAAACAAGAGGTTGAACATCAACAATGCATGCTCATCAAAGCAACACTAGAGGTTGACATCAGTGATGCTACTAATGACAACATAATGCAACCAATCAAAGAATCTCCATAGAATTCCAACAATCTCCCCATAGACCTATGTCCATCAATGAAACAACAAAGATTTGTTGACATCAATGACAACACAAACTTCCAAAAAACATAAAACACACATAAATAAAGCATAAAATGTACACGAAACATAAAACAAAAAATGTTAGTACACAAAAACTAAATATTCAAGTCAACAAGGTAAAGAGACCTTAGTCTATAAGGTTATCTCAATTACCAAGCATCATCCATAGAATGCAAAGCATACACATTTAAAATACTAAAATGATGAGATACATAGATCTAATAGCTATCAAGTTGTGTTTTGCTAGATGTCCATGCAATATGATGGGTTTCTCAAGGCTAGAAAGTTGCATTATCCTAGTTGACTCATGAAACACATGGCTCCACTAGCAAGAAAGTTGTGTTATGCTAGGTGTCCATGTAAAATTTTCTTGAGTTCATAGACTAGTGAGAAAATTGTGTTATGTTAGGTTTCCATGTACAATTTTCTTGAGTTCATAGACTAGCAAGTTTCATTATGCTAGGTCTATGCAAATCATACTTCAAGGGGAACATAAAATTTTAATGTCATGGGGGAAAATAAATCTTTATCATCATAGCGGATGAATTGATAACCATGCCTTAGGGGGCATTATAAACAACACCACCGTCAATAAGTCAAATCTCTCAAGATGTCAATGAAATGGATAGGGTGATATTCCCCCTTTAAAATGTTGGCGTACTTTCTATTTTGATATTGAAAAGAAGGGGAAGAGGGGACCCTTAAATGGATGCACACCTCCAAAACTAGTTATCCTTTCCCTCCAAGTATAAAGGAAAGGATAACCATATTAAAGACTATTGAATTGCTAACATAGATGAAATATAGTTGCACATACTTGGTTGTACAACCATGAATTGAAATGAGAAAAAACATGAAGCTACAAATGCCACATAGTGATGAGCAACACCATAGAAGAGAGATTATTATTTAGAATGGGTAGGTTCATCAACACATGGAACGGTGATAGCAACACAATCAAGAAGTTGTTATATTTTCTTACTCAAGGCTAGTATTCATTGGTGAAATGGTCATGCACTTGATGATATGCACAAAAAGAGTGATTTTTATGAAACTTCTTACATGATGGAGGAGGAAGAGTAATTAAGTGGGCTTTGAGGAAGCCTCGACAAAATATGCTCTTTCTCAGATAGAGGATAAGGAGTAGGAGACAATCCTTTCTCTTGTGAAGAAATTTTTTCTATCCAATCCTCATTCACATACTCACAATAATCTGAAAATGCAACTTAGAAATGGTTTGAAATAACACAAAAATCTGCAAGAAGTATTCTTCTTTGTTCATTCAAAATCTCCTTTAGTTACATAACAACAAAGCATTTATGAAAATACACTGTTTTGCAGCCATATGAGTTGATGAAAAACATTAAAAATATGATATGAAACTGAAATATGACAGCAAAAATAAAATATAAAATAGTTTCACTCAATATCTCTTCTTTCACCCGATTCTAGCTCCTTCAGCCTATAATCTTCATTAGAAATCATTGCTGCAATCAAACCATGAAATCACCAATCTTCTTGGTGTTGTAGTACACCTTCAAACCTGCAAGAAAAATGTCTTTTTGGTATCTTTTAACCTTCTTTAATATAAATATCTCAAGCTCCCTTCACATGAACTTCACTAGCTCACTATCTCCTAAAGTGTGGAGCTCATTAGCTCCCAAAAACATGGGCTTATATGCAAATATAAATCTACAACAATGGATTCTTCAAATCCTCTCTTCAATCCAGCAGAATCTCCCCATCTCACCTACAAAAACTCCCAAAGGTATCTCCCCAAATTTGATAAGGCATCATAATATAGAAGTTTTAGAATGAGAAAACCACTATGGTTTTCCAAAACCACAAGAATAATGCCTCCTTGGAAAACCCACACCCCATTTGGAGAAATAATCATAAAAATAATAAAATTAATCAATGATCACATGGCCTTAACATGGGCACCTAAACCATGGCCAATCAAATTTAATCAATTATGACACCTTCTTTGATTCCTGATGGCTCTGATGGCTCCAAATGTGGACATGCAACAACATGCAAAGCTTGTGGCACAAACATGAAATTGCATGCAAGGCATACAATTTAACATGCAAGAACATGCACCCCAAGTGGTCCCCACCAAGAATGGGACGCCCAAAAGGAGAATTTTCCCAATTATGCCTTAGAAACATTTACCTCAACATATTTCCTCCAAAAATTGCATTTACATATCACCACAAGGGAAAATCACATTATTGCAAATTAAAATATTTATTTTCCACACACCTTAGCCCTTATTGAAAAAGTAAAATAAAATAGAAATATTTTTGGTGATGCGATATTGCCTTACACCTTGGATGCTACTGCATTAGACACTTGGGGTAGAAATTTTTTTGTGAATATGGATTCACAAAATGGAGTTGAGTGGTACTACCACTCTTTCGGATTGCAAGTAATCCTCAAAAAACTCCATCACTGAATTTGGTACCTTCAATTTATTCTTCTTTCTCCTCTTCCAACACTTAGCTGGAACAAGAAACCTCCTCCTCTGAAAACTCTACACTCCATTCTTCTCTCCTCTCATGGACTTGTATCCACCATGCACCATCCTCCTCCTAATACCATACATTTTGGACTCTTTGCTCTTGTGGGATTCAACCCACCACAAACCAACCACCTCCACCAAGTTCATCTTGCACCATCATCTACAACTTCTACATGAAAATTTGTATTATCCAAACAACAATCAAAATCTACTACATCCTTATACAAATTTGTAATTACTACTCCATGGAAATTAAAAATTTCTATCTGCATGCTCTCTTCTTGTTCGACATCCTCTTCTAATCTCACCATAGAAGGTATGCAATCATCATAACTAAATTCAAAATTAAAATTTACCTAATTGTTGTTTGTTGTCCCAACATCATTTTCCTCATTCTTTGCTACAACATTCATCTTCTCACCTCCAATGACAAGTTTTACAAACTCCTCTTTGTGTTTGTCCATCAATTCTACTTTCAACAGCTTGTTGATTCTTTCCATCTCTTATTTCAACAATAAATCATCTTCATCTTCTTCTCCAACCTGTTCATCAAAATTAGGACCATCCATTTTCACAATTTCCGATTGCAAGCCTTTTTTATTCACTTCACATAATGCACTCCATTTGCATGCTATCGCTGAAACTTGCACCTCATTATCTTCTCCATTTGTGTGGGATGCCCCCACATGTTCTTCCTTGCATTCAACCTCTACCAAAGGGCTGAAATACTTTGTCTTTTCATTCTTCTCTTCACTGTCCTCTTTCGTGAGAACATTCTTCTTCCCATTTTTTTCATCCCACGCTCTCACTTCCTCTTTAATCTTCATTTCCAATAGATTTACTTCAGCCTGGAGATTTTCAAATTCTTCATAGTACCTCCTATTTTCCACTTCTTTCCAATAATGTTCCTAGAATACAATTTGTATGGGCCTCCTTATGACCCATCCCATCCTCTCTAGTATAGAAGCCTCATGTCTAACAATCTTTCTACATGTAAATCACACACACACCACTACAGGCCTTGGTGCAAACTACCTCACATTAGTGCTTCTTCCTGCACACTCAGGGACTCTCGCTCTAATACCATTGATGAAGGGGGATCCAACCCTCATTCAGATACTCACAATAATCTGAAAATGCAACTTAGAAATGATTTGAAATAACCCAAAAATCTGCAAGAAGCATTCTTCTTTGTTCATTCAAAATCTCCTTCAGTTACATAACAACAAAGCATTTCTGAAAATACACTATTTTTCAGCCATATGGGATGATAAAAAAACATTAAAAATCTGATATGAAACTGAAATATGAAAGAAAAAACCAAATACAAAATAGTTTCAACTCTTATTTCATCCAATTCTAGCTCCTTCAGCCTGCAATCTTCATTAGAAATCAGTATTGCAATCAAACCATGAAATTTCCAATCTTCTTGTTGTTATAGTACACCTTCAAACCTGAAAAAAAAATGTCTTTTGGTCTCTTTCAACCTTCTTTCATCTAAATCTCTCAAGCTCCCTTAACATGAACTTCACTAGCTCACTATCTCCCAAAATGTGGAGCTCACTAGCTCCCAAAAACATGGGGTTATATGCAAATGTAAATCTGAAAAAATGGAGTCTTCAAATCCTCTCTTCACTCTAGCAGCATCTCCCCATCTCACCTACAAAAACTCCCAAATCCATCTCCCCAAATGACAAGGCATCATAATATAGAAGTTTTAGAATGAGAAAACCATTATGGTTTTCCAAAACCACAAGAAAAATGCCTCCTTGGAAAACCCACGCCCCATTTGGAGAAATAATCATAAAATTAATCAATGCTCACATGGCCTTCACATGGGAACCTAAACCATGACCAATCAAATTTGATCAATTATGACACCTTTGATTCTTGGTGGCTTTGACGGCTCCAAATACGGGCATGCAACAACATGCAAAGCTTGTGGCACAAACATGCAATTGCATGCAAGGCATACAATTTAACATGCACCCCAAGTGGTCCCCACTATAAATGGGACGCCCAAAAGGAGTATTTTCCCAATTATTCCTTAGAAACATTTACCTCAATATATTTCCTCCAAAAATTGCATTTACGTATCACCACAAGGGAAAATCACATTATTGCAAATTAAAATATTTATTTTCCACACACCTTAGCCCTTATTAAAAAAAATAAAATAAAATAGGAATAATTTTGGTGATGCAAGATTGCATTACACCTTGGATACTCCTCCATCATTTGCTCGCTTACCATGAGATGTTATAAATATAGTAGATGATGGAGAATGAGATGTAGATGGAGAAGGTTGAAACCATAAACCCCTTTTAGCAAGGTATGGTGTAGACTTTGCATGATCCTTAATTCCTTGTTTCATTTTTTCCTTATAACAAAATTTAGAAAGCATTTTAAATCTAACCCCATAACATTTTTTCCAATTTCAATGGAGAAGGAGAAGTCTTGTTTAAATGTTAATAGAAGAAATTGATTCCTTTGCAAGGATGAAAATCCTTTTTAGGTGTTGAAATATTAGGATTAGATATTTCCAACACACAAGGGATGAAAGCTAAAGAGCCCCCATCACCATCATGGGATGATTTTTTAATATTTATTGATGTAGAAGAATATTGAGAAAATAAAACACAATACTCCTTTAGATTGTGAGATTTTACCTTTGCCTACAAAGGAGGGTGTAAAATCTAATGAACCCCAATCATCACCAAAATATGTAGTTGAAGAGGAAGCCATATTGTGATCATTATTGAGAAGAGGAATGACAAGATTATGTTAAAACAATCTTTGACTCTATAGGCTTTGATGGTGAGATTTTACACTCCCCAATGAAAGTATATGTAAAATCTAACAATCCCCAACCATCACCTAAGAGTGCATTCATAGTATCATTCACATTAGAATGTGATGGTTCAACTTTTGAGGATGGAATCAAAGTACTAAGAGGGTTGGAAATGTTATGCTTGGCTTGGGCATGCAAATAACTTTCTTCAATTTCTTTAACCATATAATAACAAGTTATTATATTCATCTTTCATTGTATGGTGAAGATTAGATAGGACTCCCTTCATGACATGAATCCGCGGTCTACCTAGATGAAGATTATATGAAATAAGATTCAACATGACAGATAGGGGTAGGAAAAGTCATAGGTCCTACCTTAATGGGCAATGTGATTGTCCCTAACGATTGTCTACCAACATTATCAAACCCGCAAACAGAAATGTTATCAAGTTTTATGATATTATTATCCTCACCCATTTTATCTAAAAGGTCAATGCTACAAACATTAAGACCTAATCCATTATCAATAAGAATACATATAGCCCTAGTTTTATCAATGACAACAGATATCATTAGAGAAAACCCACAAATAGAAATATTATCAAGTTTTGTGATAGTATTATCCACACCCATTTTATTTAAAAGGTCAATGCTACAAACATTAAGACCTGATCCATTATCAATAAGAGTACATATAGCCCTAGTTTTACCAATGACAATAGATATCATTAGAGCAAACCCACAAATAAAAATATTATCAAGTTTTATGATATTATTATCCACACCCATTTTATCTAAAAGGTCAATGTTACAAACATTAAGACCTGATCCATTATCAATAAGAGTACATATAGCCCTAGTTTTATCAATGACAACAAATATCATGTTTCTTTTGAATTTTAGGAAGAGGTAATTCATATTGAGGGAATGTGATATATAATATTGTTTCATTCAGGCTATCTAATAAGGTTTCTACATCATTCAGTTTAACATAAGGTGGTACAATACTCTTCTATAAAGCCTCTTGGATCATACCATGGTAGGTAGGTGAAATTTGAATTAGATCCCAAAGAGATATCTCAATTGGAGTATTACATAGTTGATTGGAAAGGTCATACTCCCTACCATTATGTTGAGGAAGATGAAGTACGGGAGGAAGATATGGTTGAGGAAATGGAATGGAGGTTTTTGTATATTTCGGTTGCTTGTTATTTTGAGTGCATATGTGTGAGCAACTGCATGATAATCTGGCTATTGCAACACATTTTAGTGTATACAATTAATTTTAGTGATTTGTTTTGCAAAGTTTAGGATATGACCAAGAGGTTTAGACTGGTTTGAAGGAGATTCAATAATGAGAGAAGTCATATTTTTGCATTTAGGAACATGAGAAGGAGGATAGATAATCAATTGTGGTCTTACAATTTCACTATCTTATATCAATGGGCTATCAATGGTTGTATCCTCTTACACCAAGATATCCTCACAAGGAGAGATAATGGGAGAGGGACAAACATGAGTATCAATGATTTCATCCTCTTGTGCCAAGATACCCTCACAAGTAGGAGAGATATTGAGAGAGGGACAAACATGAGTTCCAATGCTTGCATCCTCTTGCACCAAGATATCCTCACAAGTAGGAGAGATATAGAGAGAGGGACAAACATGAGTATCATGATTACTTAAATATAATTAATATTAGGTAAAGTGATGTTAATAAATATATATCAATGATTTTACTCTTTTGCAACAAGATATTTTCATTGGTAGAAAACTCTTGGTCAGACGAAAGCCAACATACATCCCTTTTGATGATATGGAATGGGCTTTAGGGCAAATCCCCAAAAAAAATTAGACAAGTCATATTTTTCTATATCAAAAGCATATTTTTTAAAAGAAAATACATTGTTATGAACATATTTTTTAGGGGTAATGCACTAAATTAGGCGAATTAGGTCCAAATTGTAAATGCACAGTAAAATCTAAAAGCTTCAAGAAAAACATCTAGAAACAAGAACTAGATCTAAATAAAGATCACAAACAGGGTTGATGTCAAAATTACTAGACAAGGGGGCTAGCGCCCTAGACTAGAGGTGCAAGATTTTACCAAATTAAAATTCTAAAAGTCAACTACAATGTCTAAGGATCTAAGATTGTACAAGTTTAGGTCTAGATCCAAACAAATACAAATCTACAACAATATCTTCAAATAACCTAGGTTTTCAATCAATTTTCAAAATTTATGCTAGAAAGATAAGAAAATTGTGTGTAGGATATGTTAGGTTCACCAAAATTTAGAGTAGGAAAAGTGATCCTAGATCCCACTAGAATTATCTTTTTTCACTTGTCCTCTACATTCAGACACAAACCAACTAGGGTTGATGATTGACTAGCTACCAAAAGGGAGAGCCAATCTCCTAGGGTTTGGTCCTTTTGAGTTGTAAGAAGAATAATTTTGATGTGTTTAACAAGCCTATTTTACATAAACCCTAGATTTAAAAATGTAATTTATCACACAAATGAAAATGGAAACTGTCGAAACAATTGTAGATCTAAGAAAGGGATACAGAGAGGAACATGTTAAAATTTGGGCCTGAATTGGAGGGACAAGGGCAATGGCACCCTTGTCTAGAGATACCACTTTTCTAGGATTTGAAAAACTCTGAAAGGTAGGTTACAATCTACTTTGTGTTTCCTATGACCTACTCCTGACAAAACTTTTGAATCTATTCTACACACATGAAAAGAGGGGGAAAGGTTGTGCTATATAGGGGCTTTCCTAAGTCGAACCCTATTTGGTGTTTCCACCTCCACTTATACCAAATGAAGATGATCAAGATGGCATGCCCTAGGTCAGGTAGAGGCCAAAACAACAATAATTGATTGAAATGACAAATGATAAATGGATATTGTTACCTTAGGCATGAAACTCTTGTCGAAGTGATGTTCACACCATAAGTCACCACAAAATTTGATTGATGGATGCTTGGATTTCTTGATAGACCTACAAGAGGTTAGTCCACAAAACATAATAGATCGTTGTAGCTAACATGTAGAGGATAACTCATACATCTTCATAAAAATGGGATGATTGATCATAATAGTTCTTTTTCCATAATTGATTCCTTCTTCCTAATGTCTTGCAAGCATGATCTTGATTGATGGAAGCATTGTAATTGAATTTTCCTTGACTTCTTTTAGGATGCATAATTTCTCAAAAGATTTTTGCTAGAATTTCAAATGGTGAAAAAGACATATTTATATGCATTTTTTATTTCCTACAAAATTAATTATCAAAAGCTGACAAATGAAATTGGATTTTAAATGTTAAAATGCCAACAATGAAATATTTAAATTGGGGCCAAAATAGGTTGGACAGGGACGCTAGCGCCCTATTCTAGACTTATTTTGGGCCTTTAAGAGTCATTAAATAAATATTAAATAATATTCTCAATTTAATTCTTATTTTCTAAAGATGACCATAAAACAAAAAATTTAAGAGCATAATTAAGTCCAAGAACATAGCAGGAGTTAAACCTAGTATGAAATTGTCAAGGGTAACAATTTACGATGCTACAATATATATATTAGCAGCTTGGAAAATCAACTTTTGGCACCTACCACAAAATATATTTTTCATCAACTTTCAAGTTAAATGTTACTTTTAATTTATTTAATTTACAAAAAATTAATCCAACATTTATATTTCCAATCACAACTCATTTATCTACAATAATTTCTTAATTGATTTAAATATTTAATTATCCTATATATTTATGTAAAGGGTTTATTTTCCCTTTTAGTTATTGGTGAACCTAAGTTTTACATAACCTAGGGTTTTCCCCTCATGATTAGATTGAATCATTTTTAGTATTTTTAGATCTAATGTTTTTGGTTTCATATCCCTTTCCTAACATCTCATTAAGTTTTGGATTCCATTTTACATGTGTTTCCTAGGTGTATCCTTCTTTATGGTTTTTTGTTTTATTATGTGATCATATTTTCACCTACCCTCACTTGCATTGTTAGGTTTCATTTGATAATTTATGTTCAAATCAAATTGATTGCTGATTTTTATTTTATTTTAGATCAGAACTTACATTATTTTATCATTTAGCCTTTATTGTTTTTGAGTTGTTTTCATGTCAAGGTGTCATTTGCATCCTCATATTCCTATAAGAGAAGCCCTCATTTGTATCCTTAAATGGACCAATCTAGTGAGAATGGTGTTATTGATGATGTTCTCATGAGCACTATTGTCATTACCACTACTATTGAGCATAAGCTTAAAAATTATAATCATGAAGGATATTTAGAACAATATTTCTACTTGGGCTTGCTAGTTTAGTTAAGGTGGATAGTCCAAAAATTTTGGTTCAAGATTATTACTTACTAATCTATTGGTCTGCAAGTGCTTTATGCATTGGAAGTAAGGTAACTCCTAGTTCTTTATATGATGCATCCTCCTCAAAGTTTCCTTTTATTTTTTTCCTTAATATAGTATGCCTCCTCTTTCCAACTTTCCCCTTTCCATGGTAGGCTTAACTCCTATGCCTACCACCCATCTTCAAATTTATACATCTACATCTCCTTCCTCCCATCCTACTACTATTTCACTCACCTTTCATGGCATCCTTACTAGTGCTATGACTACACATAAATCTAATGTTACTTCTACAATTTCCATCTCCACTGCTACCATTGTATCTTCTTCTCACTCTTCTCGTTCCATCAATACCTCCACCATGGCCATCCCTCATTTTTTCTCTTATTCTATTCCTAATTTCATTCATCATTCCATACCTTCTAATTCTCCTATCATGATTATTTTTGTGTTCTATTACTCTCTATCTTACCAATATATTTAAATATCCAACCTTTTATGTCTCATGTTTCTTCCATCATCATTCCTACCTATACTTGGGATGCACTTATTCAATAGATAGATAGAGTGGATCATAAATTTTATGGATAAGATAAAGATGAATATGTGGAAGCACAAAATATGTCACTTGCATTTGAGATTGTTACTTGTCCTTTACCTATGGTACTTCAATTTGAAAAGTACAATGGTAAAGGTGACCATAATACATATATGAGATATTTCACTACTACATTTTTAGATTATTTGTGTGAAGATAAGGTCTTAGCTAAGTTGTTCCCAAAAACATTAAAAGATTATGCTATTGAGTGTTTTAAATACTAGACAAATAATTATTTTTGAAACTAGACAAATAATTCTTTAAATACTTCAAAGTTAATATGTGCTTGAATAATACTACTAATCTAGAAGGAATCGCAATTTTTGTGTCTATGGTAGCACTCAAGTCATTCTCATATCTTAAGATAATTATGGGATACGTCTCTAGTTTTTTCAAACACCATAATACCTCCCAAATGTTTGTGGCGACACAAGGACCATCCACTAGTCTCCAACAAGTGTTGAACATGCTCTAATAATGGTATAAACTACTTTGCACAAAATCAAACAATTCTACAATAATCATACTTCATCCTAACATCTTGCAATTTCCATCATAGCTTAAATAAGGTTCAATATACCTTCAGGCCAAACTACAAAGTTCAATTCAAAAAAATTCTTACCACATCATCACAAGTGTCACTTTACAAAATTTCAATGGTGTAATTGATATGGAAACCAAGGTGGTACCCACAAGGCTCATGTTATGGCTAGTAATCCACCAACTCATCAAAATCTTACCAACTATTAGTTACATCCCAAAACTATCTAGGGATGAGGAGTAAAGAAAGAAAATGGTTTCACTTCTACAAGAGATAGTTCAACTTCCCAATGACTCTTGGACTCTTGTTCTCTATAGCATGAATCTAGGTAATATGTATATATACAAATATTTGTAACATATTTTAACATCAATATTTTCATCAACCACTATCATAGAGCTGGATAGAAAATAGGTGGATAATAGTAATATACTTTTCTTAGAGGTATACCATGTATAGAATAAATGGTTGAATAAAATTGCATTCACTATTTCAATATATATCTTTCTTTATATTTGTATTTTTTGTCTCGTAAGCTTTTGTGCATGCCTATAACTTCATCTAGATCCTCACTAAGAGAGTTGTCCACTAAGATTCAAAACTAGGTCTCAAATAAACTATTATTGACTTATTTGGGTGTGACCAAGGACCTAATCAGTGAATACATGAATATGTTATTAGATTGAACATTACTTATGTTCTAAGCTACATCATCAACTTCATGATGATGAATTACAAACCATTTTCATTAAACTATTATTGTCATCTCTTAGAGATAATGTGTAGTTAAATATGTTTACCTCTTTTATAGATGTGTATGCTCACATGAAGAATATATAATTAACATTTCTTGGATCTAATGTGCTTAAATGTCATTAATTTTCTCGTGGTTCTTCCACATTTTCTTATCCTTCCATATTCCAAAAGTTTTATTTTTTCAAAGGACAATGATTCTAAAGATAAAAGGGATGATATGCATCTTGTGGCTAATAATTTCAATGTACCACCCTTAAATCCTCATACATATGAAATGTTGGCAAAACAAGGACAGACAATTGAGAGAGGGGGATGAATCAGTTGTCACAGAATACTCAAACTTTTCAAACTTAAATTTATCTCATATTTGATGAAAGAACAATAAACCATAAACAATCAACACATCAGAAGCACAGAGAACACCAAGATTTTTTACGTGGAAACCCTATTAGGGGAAAAACCATGGTGTATGTTAGTCCACAATATTATACCCTGTTAAAATTATAAGAATAATAATGGGAATGCACATGCATTAAGGCACACTGCCTAGAGCTCACTGCTCAAATACAAGAGGGCTCACTACTCAAGAAAGAGAAATATGGATTAGATCCGCAGGGTATGAACTGAGAAAATAGCTTCTTCAAAAGCCTGATTACAATTCCGATTAAGCATAGAAACACTCCTTCACACTTGGCTCAACCTTCTTCACCCTCTACTCTGCAATCGAATGATATTCGCACATACACACATAGGAGCAGTCTAAGCATCTTTCAATTCGAACAAACAACCACTCTTATATATCCACAACATGAATTTCATCAACAACTTTGTCGGCCAAAATACATATGAAAATATAAAACATATATGTAATGTTGGCCCAAATTTACAAATAAATTTTCAATGCAAATCAAACACCGTCAGCCAATATTATGATGTGACCCAAAACAATATCCTCGATCATGCCAAACATTCAAATTTAAATCTCCAAGGATCTGCAACACGTTACAACCATCATGTTGGCCAAGAACATGAAAACCCAAACACACATGAGAAAAATCTTCGACCACGAGCACACCGATCAACACGGACATACAACAAGGATAGAGAATGATCTAGAAGCATCCACAAGCAACAATAACTAACAAAGAGGCATTTGAAACGACTAAGATTACCATAATTACATAAATTTAAATCAGGGGCACTGACAAAAACCACATAAATACTATCAAAACACAACTGTCCATAACACGATCAAAACTTCACACGGACCTCAAAAAATTTTGGTGGATAAACTAGATACTCTTAGAAATAAACCCTTTACTCCACAACAACTGATCTTCAACGTATGGATCAAGACACCTTCATGACCTGCACTGTTCCTCTAGCAACCCGCAACATTTTATTTAACAATTTTCTCAATATCCTCGACATATACAGCCTTCAATACATCAATGCTAATAGTGTTGACATCAATGACAACCACATATCAGCAACACAACCACAACATCCAACATGAAAAACTCACTAAGTTACAAGATTCATTGGAGATTATTCTTTAATTTTTGTTAAACTTTAACTTGATTATTCTTCTATTGATTTAGGTTGCATACACCTTACAATTCTTAATATTTACTGAATTTATTAGTATGTATTTGACAATTTGTAATTATCAATTTAGTGTAATGGAAGTTATTAAAACCAAGTGTAACCATTGTAAGGTGTGTAAGAGTTGCCAAGATAGTAAGAGCATGAAGATAAGGAGTTAATTGTGGGATAGAAGAAACCAAAGGAGGATCATTAGTCAACTATGACATGTATGAGCATATTATAAAAAAAAAAATTATCCCAAAATGGTACACTCTAAATTGGTGTAGGAAGTTGTGTGATGTTTTTAATTTCATTAATAGACTCACCATACTTTGTGGGAGTGTTATATTTTTTTGCATGATTTGGGAAGCTACACTTGCTCATGGTTTAACCACCTGGATTTAAAATCATGGTTTATGGTTTTAGGCTTGGCTATTTATTGGTTGCTCAAGATAAAGATAGATGCACTTGTTATTTTGTGGGCTTATGTTGTCATAATTACTTCAAATATAATTGATGCTTATACAAAGGAGTAGATACTCTAATTATATTGTAACCATGTGGGTTAATTATTAAATAATACATTGAAACTCTTTTCTTGTTGGGTTTTCTCTTAAAAGTGTTTTCCAAAGTTAAATATTATGTCACCTATTATTTTTTATTGTATGACATTACATATTGTTGCATATTACTTATATGTAGTTGCATGTCATCGCATGTGAGAGAAGGAAGCATACATGTGTGATGTATCTTTATGAAATTGTTATAGCTAGCATATTTAGCACTACTCTCTTCATAGATTAATCGAATGTTTCAATTGGCTTACTTTCATCTTCCACCTACCCATCCACTAGATCCAAATAGAAGTCTAACTGAGAATTATAATCAAATTTCATTTTGTAATTTTCATAGATTTAATAGACGCCATACTCAAGGTTGCATGGCTTTGAATCATAGAGTGCAATATTTGACTGATAATAATACAATTAATATAGAGGATTTCAATGATGGGAGAAATCCTTTGGTTGCTCCCCCTTAATCAAAATTTAAAGATTTATACTAATCTATTTCTTAGGCATTCTAATAATAGCAATGCATGTCATGAATATGATCTTACTATAGCACATTCACATATTGATAGATATTCTATTGATGATTTTTATTTTGATTCTCATGTACATGCTCATACAAATGCCTTTGTGGATATGCTACATTTTGAAGATGTGTCCACTTCCTCTCATGTTACTGGAAATTGATTATATTTTTATATGATCTATCCCATAAAATAATTATTATGGTCCTTTATATGTGTCTAGAAATCTTAAACATACTTTTCCTATTCAATTTATTTTTGGTCCTACATGTCAATTTAACATATACATGCATTTAAGAACTTTATTTAACAATTATAATAAGCATCAAACTTATGCACAGTATGGGGTATCATTGAAGATGAATAATGGAACTTTGATTGAGACCATGTGTTTCATTATTATACATCTAGTAGTGGGTCCTATAGAACTACTAGTCATATCATGTGTTTCCATCTTTTTGTAGATTTTATGTTTCATTTGGTAGGTCTTAGAAAAATGTAAATCAAATCCTTTTGTTTTACATCATATAAGTCAAAATATGATATATGAGGTTGTTGAAATAATGAAGGAACCCTTTGTTGTGTTGTCATTGATGCCAACATTGTTTGTTGACAGTTTTGTCTGATCTGGTAAACAATTTTTGGTGACATCTTAATCTGGTAATTTGGTTCAGAATTGCTTTTGTTGTAAGATTGGCTTATGTGGTTATAGTATGTTATTCTTGGCTATTATATGCATCTATGATCAAGTTTTTAGTGATTTTGGTTGATCAGGTTGAAAGTTACAAGTAACAAAAGTTCGACATACAGTTTTTGGCTTTATATAATGTAAATGGGTATGAGTAATCTGGTTTGCATTCCTCGAGTATTTGGATTCAAACTCTAAAATTTTGGGAGATGGTTTATAGATGTTGGTACTCAATATATTACTGCTAATGAGTTTTTATATGATCAGATGGATCATTGGTATGTGATCAATTGGCTTATTTTGTGATTAGATCTAATTCTCGGCCAACCTAATACATGTTGTGTTGTAAAGAATAAGTATGTACTACAGATGTTAGTAGGACCTATTTTAGGTCCATGTTGACTTGAATTAAGTATTGTACATTTGGTTTGAGCACGAAGATGGTTTTAAATCAATTATGGAGCTGACAACTTTTAATTAAAATAGGGTTGCATCTAATTAGGCCGACCTAATTGATGTATGTAGATGTAATTGGGTATATATGTAGGACATTTTTGAGTTGTATAGTAATGATGATATGTAATATGATGTGAAAGAGATCTAACATTGTGCAAACATGTGAATCTAGATGTGAGAGATCAAAATTAGTGTAGAATTGTTGTGAATGTTAAGCGACTATTGAACAGAGCATTGTTTTGTATTCAAAGCTTCAAAGGAATTGAATTCAGCACAAGGAGGGTGCACTTTGTATCAGTTCACATTTTGGCTATGTGGCCATACTTGTTTTGTATCTATTTCTAGTTGTGATCCTTATAAGGATCGTGTGTCTTGGTAGTGAGCCCCTATAATATCTTATAACTAGTTATAATATATTGTGAGCTAATCATCACCATGGTTTTTCCCTTTTTGGGTTTTCCACGTAAAAAATCTAGTGTTCATGTGTTATGTGGTCTTGTGATCTCTTTCATGTTTTCATTCATTGCTACAGTTAGACATACTTTGTTAATTGGATGGTTTGTGATTAATTGGTTATATAGAATACTTATTCACCCCCTCTCAATATTCTATGTGTTTAACAATTGGTATCAGATCCAGGTTCCTTTTGAGAAGCCTAAAAGCTTGAGGAAGATCTTGGAGTTTGAGCACATGGCTATTAAAAGGTGTCTTATTCCTCTGGAAGAATTTTTTGTAATTGAATACATGGAATATGACTTCATGTTTGAAAAATAAGAACTTAAGGTTGCTCTTGAAGATCTTAACATAGTTGAAAGTGAGAAAAAAAATTCTAAAGAAAATCTTAGGGGGAGCATATGAATGTATCAAAAAGTTGAGAAAAAAAATTAAGAACTTCAAAGAAAGACATAGAGAATTCAATGAACAATTGAAGAAGGAAAATGAAGATATTATCGGACTGAAAGTGCAAGTGGAAGAAAAGTAGAGAATTGAGGATTGTCTGAATGCAACTGTACAAAGAAAAACTGACGAATGTACAAAAATTGAACAAGAAGTGGTAACCCTAAGATTAGATTTGGAGAAAGCAAGAGCTCATAAGGAAAAATTCAAAACAAGTACTACAATTCTTGATGAACTGATTGTTGGAAAAAATCCTTCTAAGGATAAAGGTGGTTTGGTACTTGAAGAAGGAGAAAACTCAAAGGAAAATTAGACTCCTAATAAGGCTGAAAATCAAAAGAAGACTGAAGGCAATGGAAAAAAATTCAGAAATCAAAGAAGCAATGTTGGAAGACCTCCTATCAGACAACCAAATGCTCAAAGGTACCCATCTATCAATGGTATTTTTTTTCATGCAATAAATTTGGACATAAGGCTATAGAATTTAGAAGTAGAATGAATCAAAATGTTGGATCCTTTTTTGGACAATGTTTTGCATGTAATAAATTTGGACATAGAGCTACTAAGTACAGAATTCAAATGATGAATAGATTTAATATTGGTAGAATGCTTCAATATTTTAATGGTTACTATCATAATTGCAATGTATTTGGACATAAGGCTAACCAGTGTAGATCAAGAATGAATGGAAGTCAGTTGGTCAGAAAATTGTTGTATGCTACAATTGCAACAAACTTAGACACATTTCAAGATTTTACAGAAGCGAGAATGGAAGGCAGACTAATCCAGGAAAGAGGAATGAACCAGTGAAGAAATTTGATCCTACTAAAGTAAAGAAGGATATGTAGAATATTTGGAGAAAGAAAGAGGAACCTGAGAACAAAGATGAATCAAATGCACTTGTACCTCCCTCTGGTATAGATAATTCCCTTGGAAATTAAACCCAGGAATAGGCTTAGGGGGAGCAATAACAAAAAAAATCTAACAACCCCATGGAAATATGAGTTGTCAAGCAGTTACACGAAGATATATGTTATAAAATGGTATTCTTCAGCTTCTAGAAAAAATTCCGGTAGAAAACTTGTAAATCTAAAGAACTGTGAAGCATTTTAGGGTTTATAGTGTATTAGTGAAGGGTTTACCAACTTTTTGGAACTTGAAGCAATTAATGCAAAATTAGGGAAAATAGATAAGGCATAAAGTGAGTTTCTAAGTCTATTCTAATCATTTTTGCATATTTGGAGAAAAGTAGAGCGAATTGACGAGTGATTGAAGGTGATTCAAAGTAATTTGGGGTAGAACATTCAAACCCTAGATCTTGTCATGCATATATAAGGTATTTATAGTTATTTGTGCTTTGTGGGTTTGAAATTAAAGTGACTTTATAAGCATTTGAGATTGAATTAAGGATATAATGGCTACATTGACCGTAGTTAACATCATTGAAATACCTAGACCTAAGTTCCAGAGGTTTTCATGGAAAGTGTTTGAAAACGACCGTGAAGGTGCTTTTTCAAAAATTCCTCCTAGGGTTTTACCTATTGAGAACACGAGGGTCTACATACATGGTAAATTGGATGAATATGATCGCCAGAAGATAAAGGATCTATGGACTAAGGAGTTGACTGGAGATGATTTCTTGGTAAAGCCAGAATATGCTAACCTTGTAAAAAAGAAATTGGATATTTGGAATTGGTTTCCAAACTACAATAGTAGCTTGGATGAAAAATATGTGAGGATTTCATTGAGCAGAATGCATGATAAATTCATGTGGACATGCATGCCTAGACTCATCTCTAAGGAAGTGATCAATTTTGTAACTAGTTTGTGTGATACCAAACCTGTACCGATACTAAAGTCTATGAAGAATGAAGTAGTTATGGAGTTGACCAGTGCTACATTTGATAGAAGAGCACTTACTACAAAACCTATCACTAATCCTATGGTGAAATATGCATCAATCATGATAGGTCACAAAATTTATTTCACTAACAAGGAAAATTTTGTGTCTCCAACTGCAAACTATGTTGCTCATGATATGGTGGTGAATGGAAAGTACTATGACCTATGTGAGTTGCTCCAGCAACAACTTTTGGAGAATCTCAAACAAAAAAATGAGAAGAAATATGCATTTAAGTTTGGAAATCTGATTGTGTGTTTGTTATTTTACTTTTTGAGGGAGCTACCTAGAAGAAGAGACATGGTTTGGGATAGAAGCAGACTAGTAGGTCATCAAATTTTTTATTATATGCACAACATTGGTGATTAAAAGGCTCAAGATAATGCATTGGTTGCATTATTTGTAGTATTTCAAACCAATATGCATGACAGAGAAAGGATTCCTCATAATCTTGTAGAGAATTATGCAAATGAGATAACTTTCCTTGTATCTACAAATGAGTGTATAATAGAGGCCGTTGAACCCAATACAATATGGATTGAGCCTCTTGGTTATGAAGTTTATGAGAAAGATGCTAAAGGATACATTGAACTATTGTTGAAGAGTCCTAAGGACTCCTTGCCTAGACATGGAAAATTTGAGGAAAAACCAACTGAAGTGCACTTGGAAACATCAACTCCTACAAGGAAAAAAAGAGTAAACAAACAAGTAGAGAAATACTTTGGATTGCATGGTCTTTCAAAAGGTGAAGTAGACAAGTTAAGGGAAATTGTTGCAGAAAGAGATGCTAAAGCAGTTACTACAACTAGTGAGTCCTCTGAATCACAAAGATCTGGAAGATCAGCTTCCACCCTTGCCTTTGCATTGCCAAAACCTTCTGGTATAGCTTCCATCAAAGGAAAGAAAGTGGATCCCAGTTCTCTAATAACTAAAGTAACCTCTGCACCCTCTGAACCCCACACCCAAACCACAAAAAGGAAGAATGTACCTTTGGTAGCACTCCCTGCTACCTATGGAAGGAGGAATTAATAAAAAACATCTCAAGGGAAAAATCTAAGTGTTGATGTAGAAGAAGAGATCGATCTAGGTTTGGAAGAAGAACAACAACTTACCAAAAAAAGTAGTGCCACTAAAAGCGATGAAGGTGCATCTCAAGAAGCAAGCACTAGAGAAAAGAAACTAACTGATATTGTGGACACTTCAGAAGAAGAGGAAATATAATTGGAAAAGGATTCTTTTATAGTACATGTTCACAAAAAGCTAGAAAAGAAGAGAGAAAAGAAATCAGAGGAAGGCTCTATAGAGCAAAAGCACAAGAAAGCAAAATCTCCTTTGATAAGAGCTCGAACCCCAATGAAATTAGATGTTTTGGTTAGCAATAGGTTAGAACATGATTAATTTTTGGAAGGGACTACAAATTTGTATGAATAATTAGATGAAGATGATAAGAAAACCATCATTGAATCCATCGTACAATATATCATTATTCTAGATGCGGACATGAACAACAGTAGGAAAAAGGTGCCTAGTGTTGTATGGGAAGCCTTGGTAGAAAGAAGGTGAGAAGCAATTGAGGTTGATGATAAGATGAAAGTTGATGCTCTAGAGGAAATTGGATCCTCTTTAACTAAAAATGATAAAGCTACACTAATTGAAGTGTATAGCAAAGAGTTTAGAGTTAAACAAAGGGTAACAATACTAATAAGAAGAGAAAAGGATAGAGTAGATAAGATGAAACAAGAAATAGTAAATATTGTGAGAGATATCACAAAAATATTTGGGAAGATTGCAACTTCATCATCTAGCACATTTCAAGGTAAGGAGCTTGATAGGGATAAGGTTACTAATGTAGAGGAAAATATTCCTCCTCCTAAAACAATTTTTCCTATTTTCAAAGAAGTTGTAGAAGAAGTGAATAATGCATAAGTCATTTCAGAATTTTTTGATACAGAGAATGTGGTGCTCACACCACCACTAATTGATGATACAAATTCTTCTCCAAATACATCTGCTCCTCTGGAAGATACAGACACTACCACCAGTGCTAACACTACAGACAAGAATGTAGGACAAGAACATGATCGAGGTAAAAATGATGTTGATAATAATGTTGAGGATCACCCTGACAGACAAAATGAGGATGCTAAAAATGAAGGTGAGGAAAATCAAAATGGAGAAGAATAAGAAGGTCAAGGAGAAAAGATTAATAATAAGAAAGATGATGAGGAGAAAAAGGATGATGAAGTAAATAAAAGAAAGAAAAACCCTCTGGTAAAGAAGACAAAGAAGAGGAAGAAGAGAAAGAGAAGAATAAAGAAGAAACAGTAGTTCGAAAGAATGAAGAAGAACCTCAAAAGACTATGGAGCTAACAAATTCATTCAGAGAATCCTCTGGTAATGCAATTAAGGTTCTTTTGACAAGACAAATGAGGTTCCAACGGGCCATTCCTCCTCAGTTGATTCAGCTCCCATCACATCAAGGCTATGTAGATTTGGATAAGATCTCACCTATTTATAGATTAGAGCTCAAAGATGCTTTCATGCCTCTAAAAGAAAATAAATCATTGAGACTCATCAAAATGGGACTGAATTGATCAATGATGCAATCAAATCTTTATAGGACGCCACCCTGGTGCCAAGTTGACAATTCTTTGACACCCATTGAGAATATGAAGTTTCTGGTTGATTATCTTAAAGAGTATGCATCTGGTCTAAAGGAGCATACTAAGAAAGAAGTGGAATCAAGACTTGCTAAGAAGAGACTTCTTGAGTTTTAGGACAAATGTGCATCCGTACATGGAAAGGTAAAGGAATTTCTAAAGGATGTGCAAGTATGTGAAGATGAAGCCAAGACATTGTTCTTGTATTGTATGAGGTGGTCAGATGCCACTCAAGGCATTAAGGACTTAATGGACTCCATAGAGTCGTAGATATCTAATGCCTCTGGAGCCTTTGACCCTACACAAGACAGAGATTACATCTCTTAGACTACCATCGTTGATATGCAAAACATTTTTTTCACTCTTCAAAGGAAAAAAGAAGTCATAATAAGGAGATTTGGACAACTTGGGGACTTGGTGAAGACCAAGCATATGTCAATATCCAATGCCCTTGTTGATGCAAAAGGGCTTGAGAAGATAAATCTAGATCCAAGTACTCCAAAAGAGGGATAGGAGAGCTTAATTGAGTTGGAATCAATGTACAAGTCACTTGCTACTGCCAAAAGGATATGGAATGAAGGAAAATATTCCTAGAAAGAAATTCTTGATGAATTAGAAGGTGCCTCCTCTAGATGAACACTTTTCTTGTATACTATTTCATTGTTTCAATTGTTTTCAGTTTATCTGTGTACATATGTTCGGATCAAATTTTTGGGATAACTCTCTAAGGGGGAGTCAGTACATTTTAGTTTATTTTCAATTGTTTTAAAGCTTACATGTGTGTTACCGGCACACCCTTTGTCCTTGATGTCAAAGGGGGAGAGGAATTGAGAAGTTTTGGTGAAGTTAAAGGGGGAGATAATGTTTAAAGGGGAGATCATGTATGCCTGAAGTTTTTGGTGGTGTATATTCTAAGTTTTTGAGTTTCTAGAGATTTTTTTTGGCACATGTTTCCATCAATGAAAAAGGGGGAGATTGTTGAAATAATGAAGAAGTAAACCTTTAATGTGTTGTCATTGATGCCAAAATTGTTTGTTGATAGTTTTGTCTAATTCAGTAAATAGTTTTTGGTGACATCTTAATCCAATAATTTGGTCCAAAATTGCTTGTGTTGTAAGATTGGCTTATGTGGTTTAGTATGTTATTCTTGGCTATTATATGAATCTATGATCAATTTTTTAGTGATTTTGGTTGAATAGGCTGAAATTTACAAGTAACAAAAGTTTGGCATATAGTTTTTGGCTTTATATAGTGTAAATGGGTATGAGTAATTTGGTCTGCATTCCTCCTATATTTGGATTCAGACTCTACAATTTTGTGAGATGATTTATAGATGTTGGTACTCTATATATTCCTGTTGATGAGTATTTATATGATCAGATGGATCGTTGGTATGTGATCAGTTGGCTTATTTTGTGATTAGGTCTAATTCTTGGCCAACCTAATACATGTTATGTGTTGTAAAGAATAAGTATGTACTACCGATGTTAGTAGGACCTATTTTAGGTCCATGCTGACTTGAATTAAGTATTGCATGCTTAGTTTGAACACAAAGATGGTTTTTAATCAAGTGTGGAGCCAACAAAGGTAACTTTCAATTGAAATACCTAGGGCTACATCTAATTAGGCTGACCTAATTGATGTATGTGGATGTAATTGGGTATATGTGTAGGACATTTTTGAGTTTTATAGTAATGATGATATGTAATATGATGTGCAAGAGATCTGATATTTTGTGAACATGTGAATTTAGATGTAAGAGATTAGAATTAGTGCATAATTGTTGTGAATGTTAAGCGACTGCTAAGTAGAGTAGTGTTTTGTATTCAAAGCTTCAAAGGAACTAAATTTGGTACAAGGAAGGTGCACTTTGTATCAGTTCACATTTTTGTTGTGTGGCCATACCTATTTTGTATCTATTTATGGTTGTGATCCTTATAAGGATAGTTTGTCCTGGAAGTGAGCCCCTGTAATATCTTATAACTGGTTATAATATATTGTAAGCTAATCCTCACCATGTTTTTTCCCTTTTTGGGTTTTCCACATAAAAATCTTGATGTTCATATGTTGTGTGGTCTTATGATCTCTTTCATGTTTTCATTCATTATTCCAATTAGATATACTTTGTTAATTAGATGGTTTGTAATTAATTGGTTATATAGAATATTGATTCACCTCCCCCCCTCTCATTATTCTGGGTGTTTAACAGAGGTTTACACAAGTTTCACTGGTAAATTGGAGCAATATCTATGCATATTATCATCTTAGATCTTATCAATATAAAATTCTTAAAGAACCTAAAATTTTGTATCCTATAGTATCTAAGCATCAAGATATTGATATATTCATGCCTTCTAATGATCCTTATGAATAAAAAATCACTCATGTATCGAGAAAGCAAGAGAAGATCAAGGATAAGATATTTCAAAATGATATACTTAATGCTTGAAACAATAATTTCTCACAAGTACCCAAGAATGATATTATGGTTAATAAAATATAAAACTCATCCATGGTGTCATCTCCCAAGAAGCACAAAAAATGGTAAATAAAGATGTTGCTATAAATACACCTATTGACACAATTCTCACTAAAAGTTTTGATTCTAATCAAAAGGAAAGCCTTATAGTTGAGGAAGAATTTGATGCTACTTGTTGGGATGGGGATGACCCATTGGAGGCTAATCTCTCTAGTTTTATTTCTTGAGATCTTGAGAATTGTAAAACTGAAATGAGCTTTTTCCAACCTATTTCACAAGCTTTATCAAGAGCCACAAGGATGATTCGAGCTTCCATTCAATTATCGGTGTCAATACTTGTAGTAGAAGAGAACAATAAATGGACAATCTAATCACTCAACCAACCCCTTCAATCCCAGTAACATCTTTATTGCCACAAAAAGAGCCATCAACATTAATTTTGAGGAATCTTGTTGGAGGAAGAGACCATTTACCTACCCTATTCACCATTCTATTGGCTTTTAAGACCAAGCTAGAATGAACTAATAAATTAATAGAAGAATAAATCTCAAGGCATCTTAAAAGATGAACATCAGAAGAATTATAATCTCATATGAATAACACTTAGATACTGTAGTTTCTTTAACAAAATATATGATCTTCTACCAAACTTGTGAAATGAGAATATAGTGTCCCTAGAAAATCTGATAATTTGGCTCAAGCCAAATTTTCCACAAGATGAAAATGGGAGCAATATCCTAGGTGACCTTGAGAAAGAAGCCGAAGTAGGAGGTTGACCCAAGATTTCCCATAATTCATATAAGAAAGTAGCATGAATGGGAGCTTGATTCTTAAGCTTCCACCATTGCCCCCATATACCTAAGGAGAAGGGACATTGGAAGAAAAGGTGAAAAACACTTTTTGCATTACTGTCACATAGGACACATTTAGAAGAGCCTTGAAATCCTCTCTTCCTTATGTTATCACAAGTAAGAAAATTATTCTTATAGAGAAACTAGATAAACAAATTGCATAATTTATGTCAACTAAATTTCTTCCAAATTTTGTTCCACCAAGGGAAATATCTACATTGATCACCTTTCTTTAGCTCAAAGAATTATAACCAAGAGCCAATGATAAGCCCCTTTAGGGTAGTGGCGCTATGTGAGAACATTTTTTCCTCAAAAGAACAGCATGGCTAAACTATAAGAATGGAAGAAAGGGTAACCCAAGCTTTAGGAGTTTCCCCCATAGGCTAGCTACTAGAACTTTTCCAATGATAGATATAGGATTCCCCCACCATAAGAGTGCCCTCAAAATCAACAACCTTAGACCACCTCACCACTTTAAATACATCACTCAAGGGATGTAGAAGAGGAAATGAAGAGAGGATAATGGAGTGGAGGTCCCAAGCATCGCTCCAAGAAAGAGCCTTATGACCATTTTTGACAATCAAATCCCCCTTCTTAATGGTATTTCAAATCATAGAACCTTTCCCAGACAAATACATTCTTGGAATCTCAATATCATCAACTCCTACATATTTTAATTTAAAAATAATATCCCAAGGATGGTCCACATGCTTACACCATCTCAAATAAAGTTTAGAAACCAAGGCTTGGGTATTGAGCTTGATGTACCTAAGGACTAGGCCACCATACTACTAAGGTCTAAAAACTCAATCCTAGCTAATTAGACTCCATTTTTGGGAGTCTAAATTCCCCACCCATAAGAACTTACTAGAGAGAGTGTCAAAGTCCTTAAGAAATATTTTGGGGGCAGATAACACTAGGAATCATTAAATAGGAAGAGCGTGGAAAACAAATTTTAAGAGATTCAATCAATCATCAAAAGACAACTATCAAAAGGTCTAATGACTAACCCATATTCTAAACATATCCAAAATCCTCTTTCAGTAATATCTTTTTGGACTACCAATCAATAAGGGGATGCAAATACACTCCAAAGGAATTTTCCCTATCTTAAATGGTAAAATAAGAGTTATCCTCTATAAGATGATCAAGGGGGTATTCAAAAAATATATATTGGAATTGTCTTCATTATTATGTTGACCAAAAGTAGTCAAATATATATATAAGGTTTTCCTAAAATTAGCAACCTCATGAATCTTAGCAACACCGAGTAAAGTAGTGCCATCCTCAAATTAAATATGAAATTGAGGATCAAGATCTCAAACCAAAGTCTAACCCTAGATGCAACCCTTAACTCTCTAATTTCTGAGAAGTCTACCTAGACCTTCCTCCATGAGATGAAGTCGTAAGGATGAGGATCCCCTTGTTGCAATCCCCTAGAAGCAAGCAAAAGAGGAGATGAGATTCTATTAATTACAACAAACAAGGAGGAAGAAGTCACACAACTCATGACCCAAACAATCCACACTGAACAAAATCCAAAGGCTAATAAAATGTTCTTGATGAACTACCATCTGATCCTAGCATAAGCCTTGGACATGTCTAGCTTGATAAACATAGCTTTATCCCTAGAATGAGACAAAGTGAATGGCCTTTACAACAACAATGACACCATCAAGGATTTGGTGTCGGTTCACAAAACTAACTTGCTCAAGCGATGTGAGAAAACCAAGATCTACTTCAAATGATTATCAATGATTTTAGTGATATAGATGACATTGCAAAGTGAAATAGGGAAAAGTAAATAAAAAAAGTTATCTCCCTATTTTTTGAGAATCAATCCCAAAAAGTTAGAATTGATTGCTTTAAGCATCTACTTATTGGCCTGAGATTCACAAGCAATCTCTAACAAATCAAGCTTCAAAATATTCCAAAGTTCTTGAAAAAAATCAATAGAAAAAACATATGGACAAAAGAGATTTTCCTTTCTTCATCTAGAACACAACCACTAAAAACTCTTCAAAAGAGATGGGCCCCATAAGCAAGTTGTTCATATCTTCACAAACTAGGGGAATGCACTCTAAAATAATTTGGTTCTCCTCTAAATATAGAGGGTCACTTTCGAGGAAGAGGGAAGAGAAATGTTGGACAACTTCCCTACTTATATCCTAGGATGAAAGTTGATTTCCTTGAGCCGAGATGAGAGAAGATAAAACATTACCACTTTTCCCATCTTTCGTTGAATCATTGAAGAAAGAACTATTCTTATCTCCCTCTCAAAGCTAATCAATTCTCGATTTCTACTTCTAAAATATCTCCTCCATAAAGCTCATTCATTAAGATCTTTGGAAAGAGAGGATTCCTCAAAGAGATGCTCCCTAATCATACCGAATTCCCTTTTCTAGAAGGTGATGTCATTCAATTTCTCCTACACCTAAATGTTTCCAAAACAAGATTTGTTCCACTATTTGAGCTTGAATTTAATAAATTGAAATCTTTTGACGAAGGAATACATAGTAGTGCCAAAAGGGGGCTTTCCCTCCAACCACCATGCAACCATGTTTTCAAAAATACCCTAGTCTCTTAGCCACATAAGTTAAAATTTAAAAAGAAGCTTTTTGGGAAGAGAAAAAAAGTATAGGAAAATTGATAGGCCAATGATTCGATCCCTTCCAATGTAAAATGTCAAAGGAGACCCAAGAATCACCAATACAACAATTAGAGACTAAAAACCTCTCAAGACACTCAAATATGGAGTCTATACCACATCTCTTATTCCAAGTAAAAAGGCCACATCTCGATTTAACATCTATAAGATTAAGAAATGACAAGTTACCTTTGAAAAAAGAAGAATGATCTAAACAATTAGAGTCACCAAGATTTTCATCTAGATTGAGAATGGCATTAAAATATCCCACCATTATCATAGGAAAAGAAGCAAACATAAAGTGACAAGATCTAATATGAGAGCAAAGAGAGTCTTACCTTAGAATTTTGTAAGAGCATATATGGTGGTTAGGAAAATGGAGCTACCTGAATTAAAGAAAGAACCAAACAATGATAAAGAATTTCTACAAGTTATCCATAGAAAGGAAGTAAGTCAACAAGGGTCCCATAAACATGTTAGGCCTCCAATAGGTTCCTAAGATTTGGACAATTCAAATTAACATTGACTACCTTAGCAAATCTTAGAGGAGAGAGTAGCCATTTCCTCCATTAAGAGTTTCATTTCCTAACCTCTTTTCTTCCCATCTTTGGAGATAACTTTATGAGGAAACCTTTAAGATTCTTTTGTTAGAACCCTAAAAGAGGAAAAAAAATCTTAGGATCATCCTTTACACCTCGACCTAGAGAATCTTTTGGTAGGACACAATGTACAAAGTCTTCAAAGGGAGTATTTATCATAAAGAGGGGAGGTTGCAATCATACTACTTTCAACATTATCAACTTCCTAATGTCTAACAAAGTCCTCAATGCGGCTTGAAGAAAGAGTGCCATGCACTCTAGGGAGCACCTACATGCCAATTAGATCATGAATTTTTAATTAGTCAAAAGAAACACCAAGATCAAAGAGATCCAAGTCTTGGCCAACTAGGGCCTTCTCAATCAAAGCAAATCTGAGTTCTTAAAAAAATTCAAGAACATCAAATCTATTATTGAAGTTTCTTCTTGGTAGATCTCTTTTATGATGATTTAAAGGCCTTCTTCTATGATGGGATTTCACAAGAACAAACCCATCCAATTCGAGCCCATCAACATGGGCCAAGGATTTTCCTTTTATATTAACCTTAGCTACAAAATTATCTAGAAAGGATTGAGAGGCATTTGAAACTCTAAGAATTGGTGGGATTTTTCTTTGAAAGTGCCCATAAGCATGGAAAACACATCAAAAAGGAAGGGATTCATAATCATTGTTGGATCCATTACATGTTCCCCAATCTAATATCTAACAAGTCAAGTTGAGATTTACTAAGATCAATTTCAACACAAATGCGAGCATAAGTACTTACCTTCCTTCCACTCATGGGATTAAAGGAACCCATGGGTTTCCCAAGGACCATAACAATGGATTGTAAAATATTAACTCTTTAGAACTCTATGGGAAGTTAAAAGAGAATGATCCAAACTAGAATTTTAGAAGGAATTTCTTCCACATGATCAAAACCCACATGCCAAGGTTAATGAATAAACTTGTTTGATTATTGTGGATATAAAATCCCTTGAGCTCCCTTCAGTTTGATTATATTTTGCTAATTCCAGCCTATGCCCTATACATTTGAATACCCTCAGGCCCCTTTTTGAAGAGCTTCGCTAACCATTGTTGCCACGTGTCCTCTGCATGCTCCTCGCAAGGATTTCCTCCCTCGCTTTTCTATTGAGCCTTGCCATTCTTCCACATGGCAGCAACACGGGCCTTTGAAAGCCTGCTTCCCTTCACTTCTCTACCGAGCTTCGTCTACATGCCACATGGCATCGTTTCGCAGACACTTTTTGGAGGATCCCACAGTCAACACTGGTAACAAAGACTTCTCCACATGTCTTCTCTGCGGGGATTTTCATCGCAAGGAAGGAAGAATCAACGGCAAACCCTGCCCTATTGCCACGTGTCCCAACTAACTTCAAGGGTGAATGACACATGTCTACACGAGGTTCTACTACTTCTACACTAGGACCACCACCATCATTTGTAGGGGATGCATCTAGCTCAAGGGTGATTGCATTCTATGGCTCAGAATCTTTTTTGTTGCAACGACCTTGGGAAATCATTGTGATGGACATCATTGCTCTTGCCCGGGAATCTTTTCTATTACTGGCTTTCAATTCATGGGGTATTTTCTTATAAATACTGCTTCTTCTTTCTGAAAATGAGTTTGGAACATACATAGAAAAATAGTGGAAAGACACCAGGCCTTTTGTATTGTTTTTTATTATTGTATTAAGACCTGCAGACTATGCCATTATTGTTTGACCTTTCTATTTTTTAGCTATTTGATAAAGCATTATACTGTGCCATTATTGTACTGAGTATTTTATTTGCAGAACTTCTATGATTTCAATATAAGTTTGTTAATTTAGACCATGTCTTGGACTCTTATTTTCAATAAATGTGTATGGGAATTATTTTATGTTATTGAATAGATTATTTGGGTTTTCATCTATGATTTATGTTGTTTCGGGACATGCAAATTGTTGAACGGGCCCTTAAATTCCATCTGAAAGGGAGATTTACCGTGCCCAAACCTACATCTTGGCACATCGCCTTAGATTAGATTTTTATTTTATATATTTGCTTCCTTTTCCCATTCCAAACCCCAAATTATAGGAGTCGACTTCTTTAAAAATTCGGAGGTCACTCAGTTTATCACAATTGGTCCCCCCATTAACTGAGTTTCCCATAAGGCTGTTGCTTGTCAAATTTTGGCATCAACAATTTCTTTTTCTAGCATACCCGGTGGGACTTGTTTTTAATGTATCTAAATTCAAAGAGGGTGTATGAGCCATCAACCTGTTACTAGATCCCAAATAGCGAATAACCCTCGCATGTTAGTGTCACCACTAGTAGTAGTACGAACTAGAACCCATCTAATGAACATTTCAATCCATCCACCAGCCATGTTGCTAATTGCTAATAGAAATTATGTGGCATGGGATGTCAGAAGCCCCCTTATAGCACTAGTAGCACCCACGGTTTGGGCCCCTATCCCGGTATCTGCTTTAAAAGTTGTACCAAAATTCACCGAGGAAGGCTTGAAAACACCATCTGAACACCTACAAGATGTGGCATACGTGTGTTTGGTGCATGGAGTCACTAACCAAAATGTGGCACTAAGGTTGCTCATAGCCGCTTTCAAGGGTAAGGCACTAGATTAGTACCACACTCTGCAAGCTAACACTATTGATACCTAGGATCAGCTCAGAGATCCTTTCTATAAAAGGTCTTTGAATAATGGAGATCGGTCTTCACTATATCATTAGTTGGTGACCATAAAGCATGCCCCATATGAAGCCATGACTGACTTCAACGCCCAGTTCCACACAACTTGGAAAAGGATCTGGGCTGCTATTCGCCCGCCGACCGAGTTGGAAGTCATGTTCTACCTGAAATCCATCAATGTCGACATCTCGATGATGATCCAGTCTCTTGGCAGGACCACTCTACTAGATGCATACAACATTGTTTTTAAGGCAGAGAACAATTTGATAAACGTCGAGAAGTTTCCACCTCGGCCTGCTATGCCTATATTTCCCAAGATCTCAGTTCTCGCCTAGGAAATAGCATTTACCAATGCGTCTGCTCCTTCCCAATCCATGTATACATATCTAAGCACGCCAAAGAATGTTGATTCCACGTCTAGATCTTCAAAAGATAAGATGAGTGATGTCAAGAAGTTGTTGCGGACCATCTCAAATAAAATAACTACCATAAAGTGGAACCAGTCCATGCCTCCAAAGCCAACCTACCAAAATTATCAAGGCGGAAGATCTTCCTACTAGTAAATCGATTCCAAGGAGGCTCATGCACAAATCCACAGGCTCAAACAACTAATCAAATAGTGTCAGTACCTACTCTACTGCAAAGTGCTTACCGAAGCTCGAGTAGAGAGCTGAAAGTGGAGCAAAACAATCTCAATGATGACATCAATCCCTGGTGCTTCCCCTATGGCAACACACATATTCCCTAAAACTGCCCATGTAGCAACCTACAACAAAAGGTGGTGGAACAACGTAGTCAAGGTGTGGCATTAGAACCTAGGGGTTATGTATATGTCTCTCAGCAAATGGAAAACCCAATCTCACCGCGCAAACGAAAGGGATGTCACTAGAGCAAGAAACGGATATAGCTCTTGATCATGCACTCTTCTCATGGATATAAGAAGAAGACGCAGTGTTTGCAAATGATGCATCCACATCGAAAGCCTCACAAGTACAATCCAATTACAACATTCACTCTAAGAGGAGATTCACAGGTGAACCAATCATCCCACAACTCAAAAGTTCCTTTGACCAAACTCCTAGTACCTCCGCAGTTGCACAACAATTTCAGCCGCGAAGGGAAATTGTTATAACCAGGGCTAAGGAATAGAAGCCTTTGAATCCACCGCCATTAAATGTGGTGGAACAATTGAAAAGATCCTCTGCTAATGTGTCCCTTTGGGATATCTTAGTTATTCTAGAGCAGAAGTCATTACTACAAAAGGCCCTCCAGGAAGATGCAGTCATTGAACCAATAGAACAATCACTCAAGGGAAGGGTCATTGATCCATCACCTCCTGCCAAAGTTCTCACAAATAATATAGAGGAAGCCTCTACTGAAGTTAGAAATAAGCCAAAACCAAAGCCCTTTTTCCTAACTCTTATTATGGGTAAAAAATTATTGCAGAATTCCATGATTGACTCTGGTGCGAGCACCACAGTCATGCCCAAACAGATAGCTAAAGCCTTAGGCTTTATCTATGAAACTTTAAAAAGGGGGGTTATGCAGCTTGATGGGAATAAGTTCAAAACCATAGGTGTCATTAAGAACTTCCCCTTGACCCTATTTTCCTGCCCGAGTATCACAGTTCTGCAAGATACCGTGATCATAGACGTTCCCCCCATGTTCGATCTTTGCTTATCCCAGGAATTCACTTCAAAGATAGGTGGATATATTTCTTTAGATTGGTCACACTTGATCCTTAGGACCAATCATGGACCTAAAATAAAAATAATATTTGAACCTCTACATTGGGAACACATAGTTGATGAAGCCATGATCAACTTTGAGGCCACTCATACCTCTATCACCAAAGAGGAAATGTATTGTACCGAATTACTAGAGGATGAAAAAGTGACCGGAGACTAGACCAATTCATAGGAGGTCCTCTTGAGAAAATATATAGACACTAATCCTTTCAGAAATTATCATGCCACTGGACTGGGTACCTATGTCATATATGATGAAGATCAAGTGATTCTAAATGTCATAAAGGAATATGAGAGTTGTCAAGCCTCAGAACTATGGACGCTGCATTTTGATGGACTGAGATGAAAAGTTGGTGCAGAAGTTGGGATATGTTTGACATCCTCATCCAATGAAAAGATACTTAGTTCTTCTCACTTCCAGTTCACTTTTTTGAACAATGAAGTTGAATACGAAGGCCTAGTGCATGGTCTAAGCCTTGCAAAGCAGATGGGAATTAAGAAAATAATGGTATTCGAAGACTTTGAGCTAGTGGTCAATTAGGTCTGAGGGATCTCCACAGCCAAGAATGTATGCATGAGATCCTATAGACATAGAGTTTGGGATTTAATTGAACGCTTTGAAGCCTTTAACATCCAGATAGTGCCCAGAGAGAAAAATATAGATGTGGATCGCATGGCAGCAATTGAATCTCAGTTTGATCCTGCTCTCGGCTTAATTCATAACAAACACTCTGTGTGAGTAATCATCCATCCTGAAATCCTAGATAATGATCAAAGCTAGCAAGTGTTTGAAAGTGATGAACACATCACTTCATTCATCCAACAATCGAGAGAGTTTGCTGAGCAACTCTAATAAAAATTTGTCGAGGCCTATGAAGGGAAAATTATTCAATTAAGGTCCAACAAGCTTCCAAAAGGATTGGTCACTCTCGAAAACCTATTTGATTGTGATGATGCAAGAAATGACAAGAGGAAGTTTGTAGCGGACAAAGGCAACTATGCAGATCTTCAAGTCAGAGATGGAAGGAGGCTCAAAGTCAGAAAAGATGTCTCGCATCATGATGAAGACAGGCTCATTCATTTTTGTGAGAAATATGAAGGAGTAGTGGCCTGGTCGTATGATGACCTCAAGGGATACAATCTTGAAATCATCCAACATACTATAGAACTAACTGAAGGTACAAAACTAGTCTACTAAAAGAAGAGGCTAGTAAATCCAAATATTAAAGCCTTGATGGTGCAAGAGTTGACAAAGCTAATTTGGTCTTGGATTGTCTTCTCGATCAAGCACAGCACATGGGTATCCAACCTGGGTCCAGTCTGAAAGAAGAACGGAGACATCTGCCTATGTGTTGATTTTTGGGACCTAAATAAAGCATCCCTAAAGGACCACTACCCATTTCCTTCTATGCATTCAATCTTGCACAGTGGTAGGATCAGAGATGTTTTCTCTACTAGATGACTTCTTCAGTTACAACCAGATCTGGATAAAAGAGGAGGACCGACACAAAACAACGTTCACTACCAAGTGGGGGATGTTTTCCTACGCCAAAATGCCTTTTGGTCTCTCAAATGCAGGAAATACCTTCCAATGGGAAATGGATATTGCTTTCATGGAATTAATCAATAAAATCATTTTGATCACCTTGAATTGGTATTTAAAAAATTCCAGGAGTTCGGGATATCCCTGAACTCGAAAAAGTCTATTTTCGGAGTGCCACAAGGAAAACTATTGGGACATGTAGTATCCAAAGATGGAATTGCAATCAATCTAGAGTAGGTGAAGGTAATCAAAGAACTTCCCCTTCTAGTCAATAAGAAGGAAGTTCAGTCCTTTCTGGGAAAGGTAAATTTTGTGAGCAAATTCATTTCTGATTTTGCAGGAATAATTAGACCTATCACCTTGATTCCCAAAAAGGATTAGTTGTTCAAATGGAAAAACGAAGCTAGAGAAACCTTTGAAAAGGTTAAGGATGCTATTTCTTTAGCTCCTATGCTGGTAAATCCAAACCTATCAAAGGACTTCATAATGTATGTATTCAGTAGAAAATTCAGCATTGCTACTATTTTGACCCAAAAGGATGATGAAGGAAAAGGAGAATATCTGATAGCATTTCACTCCCAGACCTTAAAATATTATGAGATGAACTACAACTTCGTCGAAAGGAAATCATTTGCCATTTTTAAGGGACTCAATAAGTTCTAACACCTCACATCTTGCAACAAGGTGATTCTATATTTCGTGCATTCCAGTGTGTGTGAGTATATCATGGAAGGAGAAATCACTGAAAAAAGGGCCAATTGGATCACTAAGATCATCGAATATGATATTGAGGTCAAGCCCACAAAGACTGTCCAGGGAAGAGGACTATGCGAGTATTTGGCAGATGAAGAAATGGCAGCTCAAGAGGGGCAACCTGAGCTTGTCCTAACAAATGAATTTGATTTTGAAGGCTGTTGGCTAGCAGACAAAGTAAGATTCATGTATACCGTAAAATATCCATTGAGCCTTCCTTCTCAAAAGAGAAGATTTTATAGATTGCAGAACATCGGATATGCACTTATTGAAGGGGTCCTCTTCAAAAGGAACTTCAATGGAGTTCTACTGCGGTGTGTCACCACAGAATAGGAGAGGAGAATTCTTGACACTTTCCACAGTAGTCCCACAAGCAAAAATTTCTCTGCAAAAATCACCGCTATCAAAATTATGTGCGCCAAATATTTCTAGCCTACACTATTCAATGACACACTCTTTGGTTAAGGCCTGCAAGGAATGCCAATTCTTCACCGGAAGAAGGAAAAACTCGGCAATGCCTCTCAACCCGATAGTGGTTGATGAACCCTTTGCACAATGGGGCCTTGATTTTATTAGGATGATTAATCCCACTTCTAGTGTAGGACACAAATGGATCCTCATGGCTATGGACTACTTTACCAGGAGGACCAAGGCCATGCGGTTAAAAAATGTGACGGAGGTGGAGATTTTGAACTTTCTCAAGGAATTGGTAATGAGATTCAACCTGCCAAAGACCATTATCTCTGACAATGCTAAGGTTTTCCTAGGATCAAAGGTATGCCAATTTTCTCTCAATCATGACATATTCTTAAAAACATCTTCAAATTACTACTCGCGGGGAAATGGTATGGTTGAGTCGACTAATAAAAATTTAGTCTGACTCATTAAAAGAATTGGATCTGAACATCAGGAGTGGCATAAGAACCTTCAAGTAGCACTCTAGGCAAACCGCATAACCCCTAAGCAAGTTCTCAAGACTTTTATGTATAAATTTGTGTACAAGAAGGAAGTGCTACTGCTCATCTCCATAGAGATTCCTACACTAAAGTTGCTCAAATCCCTAGAGGTTGAAGAAAACAAAGCCATGGAGGTCCGGTTGGACAAGGTTTTGGAAGTATAGGAAAAAGGATAAAAGGCCCTGATAGCCATGAATAACCACCAACAGGTGGTTAAGAGGTGGTTCGACAAGAAAACCTCAAACCAAGGTCTTAAATGTGGAGACCCGGTGCTGAAGTTCAATGAGAGGGCCACAAAGCCTGGTCAAAATGAAAAATTTGATAGTCTGTGGGAAGGCCCTTTTAGGATAATTCAATGCAAGCAACACAATGCATTCGAATTAGAAAATATGGAGAAAGAAGCATTAGGTATTCCAGTTAATGGAATCCACCTCAAATTTTTTAGTTAAGCTTTATTAATTGTTCGACCTATGTAAATATGTAATTATTGTAAATTTTCATTTGTGTTCTTTTGTTCGGTCGGTCTTTCAAAAGCAACTGATATGCAAAAATTTAAAATTAACCCATATGTAAAATTTGAAAAGGAGCAACTCAGAGAAGTAGAGAATAGAACTCATAATGCAAAAATGCAAGAAGCAAAAGAGATAGAGATTTAATAAAATTTGTATATTCATTAGATGATATTATATACTTTGATATTACAATTCCAAAATGGCTCAGAGGCTATACTTTTCAAGTATATCTATATATACTATGTAGTTTTTATATACGGTAAAATCCTTTTCTAGGAATTTATACAAAAAATAGATGAAAAGTGTTGATTCTTAAAACGGGGAAAAAAATTCATTCTTCAAACGGGAGCATCACCAGCAGCATCAAGAATAACATCATCTTCTAGAATAGTGGCAGGGGCAACATTATCGGAAACAGCAACAACAGCAATGGAGAGTGATGGAGAGAACACCAGGTTCTTGAAGTCAGTATACCAGTAGATGTCATAAAATAGCACCACATTATAGTTGCACAAAAGGAAATGGCAGGCACGAGTGACCCTCTCACAATACTCTCCAATGGTCAGAACACGGAACCCGCTCAGAAATGGTACCCACAGCACCATTGCATCTTCTTCTATGTGTCTACAAAGGTCGCTCATCGTGGGAAGATTGAGGCCATACACCACGTTTGTCACAATCTCACCAAGACCACCAAAGTAGCGCTTCAGAAAGATCTCCATCGTCAGACGTAGAATCATCTGTATCAAGCAAAGAGGCAACAAAATTCAAGCAAACGTTAATATTGACCCTACATTTATCTTCATAATTTATACAGTCCCTACCCAATACCCACTTCATTGCTATGATAGCCAACGAATGCTTGTTCTTCATCATTCACTTCAAACACCTATTAAAGATTTCACGTAAGAAAGTTGTCTGAGACTTGTTCATGGTGAGCCTAATTGGATTTTTCATGATGCCTAATTCTACCCAAGTGCTAATTCTTCCAATTACTAAGTGCATTATGCTATTGTCTTAGGGCCTATTTATAGAAATAGTCAGGATATCTACGTGCCATAAGCATGACATTAATCGAGTATTAACTCAAAAATCCCACTAAGAGCCATCTCAAATTTCCCACCTAGTTGTGTCTGCCATGTACGAATCACTGCGTGTGAAGTTAAGAAGTAATTAAGTAGCCAAATTGGTGGTAGTGCCAAGTGATTGTCCATACGGCTAGGTGTTGATGTGTCACACTGCAAGCATGTTTAAGTCTCCAAAGAGGAACTCAAATATTTTCAAGTACTCATTACATCTTTGGCTTAAACATTATTTTAAAGATATTAATTGCCAAGCATGCAAAAGGTTTATATTACTTCTCTCTCTTTCTGCTTATCATCCTTATGATGGATCATGGAGTTTGATCTGAAACATTGATGTAAAAATTGCACACAGTTATTCTATAAATCTTGTTCACATCTATCATGGACTGTGGAAACAAAATGTTATTAATTGCCAAGCATGCAAAAGGTTTATATGCCTTCAATCGTTGACTCAATTTCCCAAGAAAATCGTGTCATAGGACATGATTACTGTCATTATGAATTCTTGTCTTTTCAAAAGGGAAAGAAATTCATTTCACATAAGCAAAGGATCTGGCAGTACATGTCAAATTTAATGCAGAAAGAAAACCGTTGTCTACCACTCTAAGCTGAGAAAAAGTTAAGTGTTGCATGCGAAAAAATAAACAGTGTGAAAAGCTTCCTGAGTACGCCATCCAGTGCAGAGAATTTTTAGTGCAAAATTGTTGAACATAAGTGAATTGTAGTAGGTTGGAGTATCGTAGAAATCCACAACACCTTGAAATGGCCCAAAATCCTCAAATAGAAGCGCAAGGTGAGGTGACCCAAAGCTTGTTTTATGCCATGCGTGCGGTACCCATAGCCAATATTTTCAGTGATGCCTCATATGCTTGGCCTGGGATACCAAAAAAGCCGAAGTGGATTCACACGCGGGCCACAGAAAAGCAGAAAACTCACATGGACCAGAACCAGATAAAGGAAGAATGGGATATCATTCATGATCCCATCCTCAAAACCAACCCTAAGATTCTTAGGGAAGTGATGAGTCTAGTTTATGACTCAATTTTAATAGAGTTTATTATCCATTTGTTGTAGTTCTCATAGACTTTGATACTTGGATGTTGACCTTTTTATGATATTTCCTCAAAACCGTAGACATTGGGCATTAGCTTATTTTTGTAACCTTTAAATGACATTGACATGTTATATGAACTATCTATGTTAATTTTACATGTGGATTAATGAATGTTACTTTAAGATAGTTACAGATTTGAAATTGTTGTGCGTACTAATATTGTTATGCAGATAATTAAAGCCAACAAAATTGAGGAATATTTTGCCAACTAGTCATTTTCCATCAAGGTCAACAAGGTGATTGTTCAAAGGTCAATGAAGGGAAGACTCTCAATGGAGGGAGATTCTTAGTTTAAATCAAAAAATTGTAACTGCCTTGTAATTGGTATTAATTGTTTGTTAAGTGAATATAGGAGTTAATGTTGTGCTAGATCTGCGTTAAGGAAAACATGCTTGACCAGATTCCACGCATGCATAACCTCCTCCCCACTTTTTATGTTTTCCCTAAAGTGGCATCCTCCTAATCTGTTGGAGTTGACCACCTTGCTAAGTAGTTAGTTAGTATTTTTTCTTCTTATAAATAAGACTCAAATGCTCCTTCTCAGAAGCTTGATTGATCTGATGATGTACTCGCATTCTTAGTTTTTCAGTAATATAGTTATGCTACTCGATTGTACTCATGTTTTCCAATGAAATGAAGTTATAAGTTCTTGTATCTGAGTTCACGTTTTTTTTAAGGGATACACATCCAAGGGGGGCCACTTGGTGAGCATTCCATCCTTTAGTTTAGTTATTACTTTTTGTTCAACAATCAGTTAAAAGTTTGGCACTGTCTGTTCCTGCAGCCACTAGAATTCCATTTGTGACTATTCCTACAGCCAAAGCAGACAAAGTAGTTTCCTATTTGTTTGCTCATATTTTCGTTTTTGTCATGCATTTCAGTTAGTATAGTTTTTAGTTGATTCTCATCACTTATATTACTTATTTCCAAGCAATTTACTTTCAGCATTGTGTCTTTCTTAGCTATAGGATGAATATGGCTACTTTGGATTCCTAGTGCACATAGTGTGCCAACCCATTTCAATTCTACATCCCTATGTTGACAAGTTAAATGCACCTTCATGATGATTGAGATAGCTATTTAGACTAGATGTCCAATCTTTGAATCATGGTTGTAAGGGCTTAGTTGTTAAATCATTGTAGGAGACCAACATTTTTGGCGCCATTGTCGGGGATGGTGTCAAACTAGGGAGTTATTTGGAGTCATTGATAGTTTTTCTTGTTGTAGTATTTCTGAATTTTTTTTCTTAGTATACCCCTCATTTCGGAAAGTAATGATCCACTATTATTTTTCCAATTCTTTGTGTGAGTTAGATAATAGTGAGTTGATACTATATGCATAGAGGAAAGAGGAGAGATGCTCATGGGAGATTCCTTCCTAATAACCATGATCCATTCCAGCTAGTTGAGCATCATAATTTTCCAAGAGAAGAAGAAGAAGAAGAGCCACACCCCTTTGTTGATGCATTTTCTGATCTGACTACTTCTAAAATTTCCTCTGAAGACCAAAATCAGATTGAGAATCCCTTTGCTTTGGAACTCCATCGAGCGGGCATGAATGATGCAAATAGAAACAAATCTAATTGACCAGCTTTTCCTTTCCCCATTTCTCATCAAAATGAAGTCAACAACCTCAAAAATATCCCTGTTTCAATCCTTCCTAATTTCTATGGACTTGTCACAGAAGATCCTGATACTTTCTTGTTTGAGTTTGATATACTATGCAAGAGCTATGACTATATCACTGATGCCCATAGGCTTAAGCTATTCCCTACCACCTTGAAAGAAGTTGCATTAAGATGGTTTATGATTCTAGGAAGAAATATTGTGGAGACTTGGGAGGACATGAAGACAAAGTTCCTTGACAAGTACAAGGAATATTGTAGGGGAAGTGACATGAGGAGAGATGACATTTTTAGGATGCAGCAAAAGGAATATGAGAACCTAGAGGATTACATTTCAAGGTTCCTATTTTGTTTACAGAAGTCTCCACACCATACACTTAATGAAGAATCACAAAAGATGATTTTTCTAAGAGGAATTAATGACAGTTGTACTGATGCCTTGGACTTGATGGGAGGAGGAGATATCACCCAAGTTCCTTGGGAGGATATCAATAAGATATGCCAGAACTATTCTAGGGCAGCTTCAAAGAAAGGGAGAGCTTACCAATCCTCTATGGTAAGTCATCTACTAGTGGAGTTTCAAGGATGGAGATTACTCACTTACTAGTAGACTTCAAGCAAGACATCATAAACAATCTGGCTACTCAGCTAGATACACTTCAGGAAAAGAAGAAACAAGAGGAGGCAGAGGCAATGTTGGCAAAGTATTGCCCTCATTGTAGACAAAAGAAGGACTGCAGATGCAAGATGGTAGCTAATATTGACAGTAAGCAGATTCTACCTGAGTTCAAGCCAATCTAAGGTGAAGATGACCAAGTCTAATACATTGCACAAAGAAGATCATTGGCTCCAAGACAAGGTATGCCACTAGATCCACTCTCTTTTGTTGAGCCATATTTCAATTCTTATTCATCTGGTAACCAATGGAAACCCCCATATCCATTCAACTATGGAGGATATCCACCACAACCTTGGAATAACCCTTAAAATGTATGGTCCAATCACCAAAACTCTCCACCCCAGTGGCAGCAACCTCAGGGGAATTGGCAGCAGTTTCAAGGAAATTGGCAGCCATCTATAGGAAACTGGAAACAAACATCTCAATGGAATGGAGGACAACAATGGCCAAACTAGACAACCAATTACATGCAGCCACCTTCTCAGCCCCAAAAACTTGCTATAATGCCTCCTCCTGCTAGTTCAAGTTAAAATACACCTAAACCTACTCAACTATCAACTCAGCCCACACCTAACCCAAATAACAAACCATAGCAGTAGCCGATATACTTTGTTGATCCAAATCAATTCCCTGCATATGTTGTGAGTGTAAGTGACATCCACTTGTATTCAAGAACTACTTTGCCAGCTTCTTCCACACCCATTATCATTGAGCTTCCTGTGGAAGAAGAGGAGCATCTAAATGATCTCATTTAGCCAAATGTACCTAAAAATATTGAACTAGTCCCAGTCAAGCAGATTGAACAAGAACCACCATTTCCCCAAAGGTTGAAAATTGTGAAACAAAAGGAAGAGGAGGAACCAGCCTTTGACATTTTAGATCAGTTGAAGCATATGTGTCTAGATACCTCTATTTCAGGCCATAAAAGATGTTCCTATATATGGCAAAGCAATTAAGGAAGCATGCCTTAATAAGCCAGGTAGGAAGAAGAAAGACCCCACTACGGTTCATGTGGTGGGATAGTTGGCTGACATCATGCTTGGAAAAGTGACTGTTCCCAAATATAATGACCCAAGGAGTCCTATGGTAGGAGTTGTTATAAATGGGATCCAAATAAGGAATGCTCTGATTCATTTGGGAGCAACAATAAATGTAATGACCAAGGATATCTTGCAGCAACTAAATGTTGCAAGCATGATACCTACTCCTACTATCCTGCAGCTTGCTGATAGTTCCACTGTTAAACCTGATGGTATAGTTGAGGACCTTGTGGTAACTCTAGACTCTTGGGAGTACCCAACAGACTTCATGATTCTTTCTCCTAAAGCTACACTAGGCATGTACCCCATTATCCCAGGAAGGCCATGGTTAACAACAACAAATGCCTATATTGGATGTAGACAGGAGACATGACCATTTATGATGGAAAGAGAACCAAAAATCTTGTTCTCTACCCTCTTGCTTAGCCATCCCATGATATGGATAATCCTGTATGGCCACATGTTGGTGAAGAGGCCGAGGAAGTTAATTTTGTGGCATAGCTTATGATGTTAGGTAGAAGCCCTTTCTTGCAGCTTCAAGAGGAAGATGAAGTATTTTCTAACATAATTCAGAACCAATGTGAAGTAGAGGAAGCATCATCCTCTCATGCATCTGATTCTGCTGATCCAGTGAATACACTTTTTCCCACTCTTCCTATAGTAGAACTTCCTACAGCAATAGGTATGTCTCATACATTGATGCAACATGAATTCAAGGTACCAAGCATTAGTGAAGCAACTATGGTAGAAATAACTACACAAGTGCAAGTGTCAGAAGGAAAATATCTAAATATTAACAACAAACTGAGTGAAGAACAACAGTTGTCATTGACAAACTTACTGAGAACCCACCAGCGTGCATTTGCGTGGGACTATCATGATATTAAGGGATTGGAACCTAAGCTTTTCACTCATAGGATTTACATCAAAGATGATTGTACACCAATGAGGCAGCCACAAAGAAGAATCAACCTTACACTGAGAGAAATTGTAAAAGGAGAACTACAGAAATTGTTGGATGCAGGATTCATCTACCCCATTTCAAATAGTTAGTAATTGTCTCCATTGCTGATTGCAAAAAGGGAGGGAAGTGGCGAGTTTGTGTTGATTACAAAGAACTCAATGCTGCCACCAAAAAGGACCATTTTCCCCTTCCTTTCATAGACCAAGTTCTAGATTCACTTGCAGGAAAGCGGTACTTTTTTTTTCTAGATGGATTCACTAGCAACTATAACTAGATCCAAATTGCACCTGAGGATCAGGAGAAGAACACCTTCACCTATCCATGGGGGACCTATGCCTACTCAATACTTCCATTTTTCTTATGTAATGCACCTGCAAATTTTTAGAGGGTAGTCATTAGCATATTTTTAGACATCTCATGATTGCATGGAAATTTATATCGATGATTTTACTACCTATGGTGCTGATTTCAATGAAGCATTGGAAAATATCAAGAGAGTCTTAAAGAGATGTGAAGAACATAACCTATCTTTAAACAGTGAAAAGTGCTTCATGATGATATAGGAAGGTGTAGTCCTTGGCCACTACATCTCTCACAAAGGAATTCAAGTAGATCCTGCCAAGATTGAAGTGATCACTAATCTTCCCATACTTGCAAAACAAAAAGATGTTAGGAGTTTCTTGGGACATGTAGGTTACAATAGGCGGTTCATCAAAGACTTCAACATAATGGTAGCACAATTGTACACTCTCCTAACCAAAGATGTTGAATTCCAATGGACAAAAGACTATGACAAGGCATTTTCTAACTTGAAAGCAGCTTTAACTCATGTTCCTATACTCAAGGGTCCTAATTGGGACCTTCTTTTTCACATTCATACAGATGCATCAAACTATGCTATAGGAGTAGTCGTAGGAAAAAAAAAACAAGGAGCTATTGAAAATGCTATTTTTTTTTTAGTAAAAATCTACATGGAGTTGAATTCAACTATACAGTGATAGAAAAAGAAATGTTGGTGGTGGTTTATGCCCTTAACAAATTCAAGCACTACATAATAGGCTATCAGATCTGTGTGCACACCGACCATGCAGCCATTAGGTACCTCATGAATAAACCTTTGAATCAAGTAGGCTAGCAATATGGTTATTGTTGATACAAGACTTTGACATAACCATTGTTGATAAACCAGGGAAGGCCAATGTTGTTGCAGACTTTCTTTCAAGGCTGACTACATCAAAGGACATTCAAGTCATTGATGACTCTTTCCCTGATGAGCACTTATTTTCCATCAGTGTACAAACACCCTGGTATGCTGACATAGCTAATTATCTGGTCATAGGGAGAGTTCCTCCTCATTTCTCTCCAAAAGAGAGAAGGGTGTTCATTGAAAAATCTTTTCCTTTTTCATGGATTGTTGGATGTTTGTTCTACACTAGACCAGACCATGTCATGAGGAGATGTGTGAGGGAAGATGAGACATATCATATTTTGCATGCATGTCACAATGAACCCTGTGGAGGACATTTTGCAGGCAAGAGGACAACAATGAAGATTTTAAACACAGGATATTACTGACCCACACTCCACAAGGATGCAGGGAAATATACAAGTATGATAGATATCAAAGGATGGGTCGGCCAACCAAATCTGATGAGATGCCTCTTTACCCACACGTAGTAATCACTCTATTTGACAAATGGGGATTGGATTTTGTAGGACCCATTGATCCTCCATCAAATGGTAAATCTTATATCTTGGTATGCACTAATTATATAACAAAGTGGGTCAAGGTTAAGCCCATGAAGCATGCAAGAGATAATAAAGTTGTAGAATTTCTTTATGATGAAATCTTCACACGATATGGGGTTCCAAGGGAGATAGTGACTGATCAAGGGGCTCAATTCACTTCAACTCTTTTTACAACACTAGTTAATGAGTACAACATAAGGCATAGGAAATCTACTCCTTATCACCCTCAATCCAATGGCCAAGTTGAGGTGACTAACAAGGAAATTGAAGCCATTCTGACAAAAAAAGTGGCTATCCATAGGAAGGATTGGGCAAACAGGCTGCTAGAAGCTTTTTGGGCCTATATGACAACCTAGAAGACAACCACAGGCTTCAATCCTTTTGAGTTGTTGTATATAAAGATAGCTATGATTCCCATTGAATTTGAGCATAAGACTCTTAGGACTACAATAAACTTGGGGATGGATATCTCTGAGGCACAAAGGGACAGAATCATGCAGTTGAATGCTTTGGATGAGATGAGGAAGACAACATTGCACCACATAGAGGTTGTGTAGAATCAAAGAATAAAGTGGCATGAAAAATTCATCAAGGACAAGAAATTCCAGCCAAGTGATTGGCCATTGCTCTACAACTCAAGGTATTAGGATAATGCAGGAAAATTGTAGACAAGGTGGCTAGGACCATATGAGGTTGTTGAATTTTTCCCCAATGGTGTTGTTCAGCTCACCACCATTGACCCTGTCAGATTTAAGCTGCTTGTCAACGGTCATCGCCTCAGGTTGTATCACAAGCCAACTTCCAAGGAGGAATTCCTGTAGCAATTCACTAAGCATGCATCACCCGAATTTCCTACAGCCGAAGGAAGCGGACCTAGTGTCCCTCCTTCTGGATAACTAAGGTACGTAACTTATCATAATAAAGACTTCCACTTTTGTGGGAGTCCACTTCTTCATTCATTCACCCATTCACCCATCCATTTCCACCTTTCTCTCTCTTCCATCATGCCGCAATAACTTCACTTCATTCCACTTCACCTCATTCCACTCCACTTTCATTAATCGCTCAACTAACTTCTTAAAAGGTGACCACTACTTTCTCCATAATCTTTGCAACAAATTTTCCAAGAATTCAAGTACATGCACATCAATTTGTTATATCTTAATTGTCTTCTAGTACATTCATTTAATTATTGTACATTAATATAGATGTTCTCCATAGCATGTAATTATTCTCTACCCCTGTCAAATCATCATTACTACTGTGCATGTGAGGACACATGCTCCAATTTAGGTTGGGGGGGAGTGTGAATACCATGTCCATGTATCAGTCCATGTTGGTTCTGTTGTGCATGTTTTGCACACACGCCCCGCCATAGGCAGGGACACACACGCCCCGCCATAGGCAGGGACCCCTTCTTTTTTTTCGCTCTCGACAGGCAGCTTTGCTCCTGTCTTGTTTTGTGTACCCCATTCTCCAGGCACAAATTGGTCATGTGTCTTCAAATGATCAAATTCCCCTTACCAAATACACCTACTTAGGGTATTCAAATCCGCGGAGAAATAAAGTCGTTCGTCCCCTTTCTGCCTTTTGTCTTGTTCCTGCTGTTTGGAAACATCCGTGGACCCTCGTCGCTCCAGTTTCCACATTTTTGACTTTGGGGGCAACCTTTTTTGGATTTGGGATGTGTTTGAAGTGCTTAAATGAACTACCAAGGTTTCGTCAACGTTCTGTTAAGTTTTGATGGTTTCAGAACTTTCCCTTTGGATTCCCTTCCTCCTTGGCTGTTTGGAAACATCTGTGGACCCCTACTGGTCCGGTTTCCACATTTTTGACTTTGGGGCTAACTTTTTGGTGGATTTGAGATGTGTTTAGGGTCCCTAAGTGAAATGTCAAGGTTTCATCAACGTTTCATTAAGTTTCGATGGTTTCGGAACTTTCCCTCCAGAATTCCCTTCCTCCTTAGCTATTTGGAAACATCCGTGGACCCCTGTCCCTTCGGTTTCCATATTTTTGACTTTGGGGCCAACCTTTTTTGGATCTGGGATGTGTTTGATGTGCTTCAATAAACTGCCAAGGTTTCCTCAACATTCGGTTAAGTTTCAGTGGTTTCGGAGCTTCGTCCCCCTTTGACTGTTTTGGAACATCCATGGAGCCCCGACGGCCCGAACGCCGGAACCCCGCGGCTCCATGGCCATTTCCGGGACTCCGTCCCTCCGTGGCCATTTTGGAAACATCCGTGGACCCCCGTCACTCTGATTTCCACATTTTTGACTTTGGGGGCAACCTTTTTTGGATTTGGGATGTGTTTGAAGTGCTTAAATGAACTGCCAAGGTTTCGTCAACGTTCCATTAAGTTTTGATGGTTTCGGAACTTTCCCTCCGGAATTCCCTTCCTCCTTGGCTGTTTGGAAACATATGTGGACCCCCGTCACTCCGATTTCCACATTTTTGACTTTGGGGTCAACCTTTTTTGGATCTGGGATTTGTTTGATGTGCTTAAATGAACTGCCAAGGTTTCGTCAACATTCGGTTAAGTTTCGATGTTTTTGGAGCTTCGTTCCCTTTTGGTTGTCTTAAACATCCGTGGGGCCCCGATGGCCCGACCTCCGGAGCCTGGCCCCTCCGTGGCCGTTTCCTGGATTATGTCTCTCCATGGCCGTTTCTGGGACTTCGTCCCTCCGCAGTCGTTTTGAACATCCGTCGGCCCCCGGCGACCCGGCCTCCGGAGCCCAGCCCCTCCATGGCCGTTTCTGGGACTTCGTCTCTTCGTGGCCGTTTTCAGCTTCCAGTTTTTGTAAAATTAGTCTAATTTTAAGGAAGTTTTATGGGCACTCTTCCTTCCCCTTTTCCCATGTGCTATAATTGAAAAATCTTAGTTTTGCTATGTTTTGTGAGGTTCGGGAACTTCCCTTCTAGTTTGCTGCCCCTTGTTCACCGCCCGCCCCCTTGGGCCTGCATTGATGCTTTCGATCCAAATGAGCCCCATATATGAATATTATGATTTTTTCATGATGCATGGATGGATCTAACAAGGATTTTGCAATATTTGACTAACGTTTTCCTTGATTTGTGTATGAAAGCACTTACAACATTTCATGTATGCAGGATTCAAGGAGCCTACTGCAGGTCTGTCAGGAGACCCATCAAGAAAGCTGAACAAGGAATGCGCATAGCTCCTGTCACCATTCATTTCATGTTCGCCTCTCCCGCTAGCACCCACCAATAGGGTCGGTGTTAGAAGAAGGCCTGTGCCAAGGAAGTCAATAACAAAAATGCAAGGGAGTGGTCTTGAAGAAGGCATGGAGTTGTTCTACGTTTCACCAGACAATGATGAACTGTTCGCTCGAATCAGGGGAAACCAATCAATTGATGCCAATCGTCGATGGGCTTGTTTGATCCAAGGAAGAACACTGCAAACACATCAAGTAAGAAGGCATCTTTCAGACAGTTTTAGCTACAGTAAAAGGGAAATCAACTAAATGATGAAACTGCTACAACACCTAGGCACTATATGACAAAACAGGGAAAGGACAAAGATGTTTTTTAAATTGTTGAATATTGTGGGGTAGGTGAAACCCTAATGTAATTGAATCTGAGCCATTCGATGTAATTCAATCCTAGCCATTCATTTGGGCTTTGGAAAACTATAAATAGGGGCTTGCCCCTCATTTGTAAGGGTTGGAGAGCTGTTGTAAAAAGCATTTGCAACAACAAAAGATAGCATTGCTTGATTTTATGGATGTTCTCTTTGATTTTTCTCATCTCGCATGCATAGTTTTTCCTTCCATGTTAGTTTTAGTATTAGTTTTTTGAATGGCTGTCATGATGGTGTTGTTGTTATAGTATTTGATGAGCTTCCAACCCATACTTTTAGCACTTGTTGATGACAAGTTGCTATGCAAAGTTAGCCTGGGCTTTTTTCTGTCATTGCTACAATCTAGTTCAATTGCATGTTCATGATGTGTATGTGTAATTTGAAAATCATCAGACCTTAGAAGATTGCACTAGTTTTGTGTAGCTGTAGGTTTCTCTTGGTCAAGCAAAACTCAGTTTAGGAAGCCTGTCTATTGTAGCAGCCACCATTGTTACAGTTCATTCTTAGTTTATGTTTAGAACAACTTTCTTAACCCTTCTCCTTTTGCTATTTCTTTTAATCCTTGGTTAGAGTAGGACCCAAAGCATCACCATGAAGCTAAATCAAATGAACTTGATGAGTTTCAGCTTGTTGTTTTGAGTGGACAGCCACTGTTCATTCACTTTCAGCACTTTGAAACTGCATTTGCAAACCCAACTTCCCATGCTTTGTAACTCATCTGTAAGACCGCCTTGTGATTCTAGCAAATCACATCAAACAACTGAGATAATCCAAGCACTATCAATACCTGACATTAGAGACCTTGGGATAGTGTTCTACAATTTGATTGTGGAAGATTGTCTTTCAAGAGAGGTAGTGCACCTACGCACTGCTTGTGTTGAGAAGTGCATAAAAAACACATCAACAGAACTGGCGCTAGAAGGAGGGCCTCACATTTTGAGGCTACAAAGCTTAAAGTTGGAAATCGAAGAGAGCACTTTCAAGAAGAAATTTGAGATAGGGAGATCTCTTTCAATGCTAAAAATCAAAAAATTCTGAAGGCAAGTAGAAGCTGAGTCAAAATGGAGCGACATGCACAAATTGACATCACTCAGCTGCATGCAGATTTGAACAAGAGATTGAAGAAGCCATTGCAGTACTTTGCATTGGTGGATAGATATCGGATCCATCGCACTCGTAGGCACAACGAGTTGGGGTGTCTGAATTTTTTGAGCAGAGTCGAAAGGATCTTGCAGGGAGAAATTCCCTTTTGGGAAATATACCAGCCCTTGGCTCCCGAAGATCCAGAGAAAGATTTGACAACCATGGCAGCCAAAGCATTCAAGGAGTTGATCCAAGAACATTTGAGCAGAAAGGATGGAACAAGATTGGAGGAAGTACTAATGGTAAGTTGGTGTAGATTTCACAATGCACCACATTCAGAATTTACGTGTCCATCATGTGACAACGTTTGGATAAGTTGGAGCAGCCAACTCCCAATGAGGAGAAGTTATCCAATGAGGTAGAAGAGCTATCAGCATTCAGAGGACAACACATTGAAGATGAACCAAAAAATTTGATACAAGCTGATGTTGGAGCAGCAAACATCAAAGTTGAAAGCCAGGAGGAAGAGGCAGATTTCACTAGGACAGTAAGGTTCCTTGGTGGAAATCTGATTGAAATTGATTTAGAAGGTCTTCCCTCCACCAATCAAAGGCAGCCCTCCACTCCAAAAGAAGAGCAATTGGTAGGTGCCATGAACCAATGAAGTTTTCAGTCGTACATGCTAGGACAACCAACAAAGATGCTGAAGAACAGGAAAAAGAAAAGGTTGACAACATTAAAGCAGCAGAAAATGATGACGAAGACATAAGTGAAATCAAATTAGAAGACCTCTCCTTTGTTAATGACAGTGATCGAGAATCTGAAAATGCAGATTTGGAGGAGTGGGAGCAACCACTCGCCATGGTTGTCTACCATCAAGCTTCTTCTTCAAGTGATGATGAAGACCCAATAGCGGAAAGATATGACTCTAGATTAGCAAAGGATTGGTCCAAACTAACATGTCAAGTGGATTTGGAGGTACTACTACTGCCGAATTGGTGTAGACTTCATGATTCAGCACACTCTGAGTTTGCATGCGAGTTGTGCAAAGAGGCTAACAAACAAGTTAGAGGACAAGTGGAGAAGCCAAGCACTTGACCTCCTCTACTTGCTGCTCGGATCGAAGTAGAAGACCAAGAGCTAAAGCCAAGTGAGAACTCAGCTGAAGGAGGGCATCAAAAGGATGTTGGGGCAGAAATAGAAGGACAACAATACAGTCTTGGACTTCCGAGCGATGAAGTAGATCAAGTGGGAATGTTGTCCACCAGTCACCAAGAAGTTCTTCCTCTTGAAAAGCAGTTGTGTACCATGGACGATGGACTTTTTTGGCGAGTCTTTGGAGGGAAATTGTGCAGTAGACTTTGGTCCCCTTGATGAGGTGCCATCAATTGATGACTTCTTTCCATTGGGAGCTACACTACGAAGGTATGCTCATGCCGAGGAAGAGCACATCTCAGAAGATGCTAGTGATGAATACATACTCCTTGAGCCCCCAAACAGTGATGCACTAGAGTTTCCAGATTGGGAGAGGAGCTATTTCTCCAATTACAGCGATAGTGAACAAGAGGAAATGAGTGAATGTCATGATGAGATGCATGAACAACAAAGAGAAGAAGACAAAGGTGGGGGTGTTTTGATGGCTTCCAACAAGTATGACGTAATTGATCGACTACAAGATGCAACTTGGAGCCCTTCTGCCATGATCGTTGTTGATCCTCCTTCACATTCAGGGAGCTATAATAGGACAGATTTGTCCATGCCATTGTCCCATGACATTGAACATCATAAAAATGAGGTTGACACTTGGGGAAGGAGACAAGACAACATACTACTGTTTAAGGACAGCAACCAAGTGGATCCCAAGTTTGCAAATGATCAATGTGGAGAAGTATTTCTTTTTGAAGAACTTCCAACCGGGGTTGTAGATCCTATTGGTGGATTGGAAGAGTTGTTTTCTACCCCATCCTCCCACCCTTATGCAAGCTTAATTTCTGAAGTGTTGCACCCTCCATCGCACCCGCTCGAGGCTACTGATGCAACGATCAACGATGTTGTGCTTGCTCTCGACTGTCCAACGCTGCCACCTCCATGTGATGGCATCTAGGTTCTATCCTTCCTTGCCCCTATTATTTCTCATAACTACGCTTATTATTTTGATTATGGGAATTAGGGAAAAAAAACATGTTTATGGATTAACCATGGGTTCAACGAGCCTCCTCAATTGTTAATTTTTCATGATGATGTGATTGAACTTGAGTGTTGCAATGTTGAACTTCTTTTTTAAGAATATAAAGACAAGTTTGCATGGTTAAGAACGACAACAATCATCCATTTACTTGTGCATGCACTGCAAAATCCAATGAACGTTAATGTTGGCACACCCTTCATGAACATAGTGCTTTGTAAATATCTTTGTACATAGCCCGTTTTGAGTAGTATAGGTTTCTTGTAAATACTTCACTTTCGTGATTTCCTTAGATTAGTTGGTTTGATGTAGGTTGCTTGCTTTGTAGGTTGTTTGATTTTTGTTTGCTTTCGCTTTGTTGCTGCTTTGCTCGAGGTCCATTTGCGTTTAGCTAGGCACATCTATGTGCACAACAACCATACTTATCACCTAGGGTTGTTCTACGTATTTCTTTGTCAAACTCTAATCAAGTCTTCAGAGTGGATGGTGAAGGTCTTCTGTTAGTGTCAAGTGATCTGGGTGTTTGATTCAAAGAGGATAAGTTGTTGGTTTAGTCTGACTCTGATGTATTCTAAAATCTTACAACTCTTACACATCTTAAGAATTCGACAGTCACTGTAGGGCCTTTTGTGAAGTCTAGTTAAGTGAAAAATCTAAAATTTTGCTTCAGTGCCACTATGATTCTCAGCCCTGAGCGTGAACTTCAATGCTTGTAGGTTGAAATAAAAGAGCTGAAAAGAGAAAAGAAAGAAAGAAAGAAAACATTGAAAATTGAAAGAAAGAGAAAATTCAACTTTTCAGGGGTATCCGAGCAACTCTATCAGGGCTATGGACGTCCGGCTAGCAGTAGAGCAATGTTCAAGAGAATCACAGCGACAACCTCGTCGGGGCTATGGACGCCTAACTGGCAGTGAGGCAATGTCTCAGATGCTTTTGGAGTGAGAATAAACTATGTAGCTTAACTTGACGGAGCTTGGGTTCCTGTAGCAACTGAAGGATCAGAATTAACGCAACTGCACACACTTGGATTTTCAGCATACTGAAGGTTGGGTTGGCTAGTGCTTTTGATCCTTTGGTTGGGTGTCTAGTTTGTTTTCCCTAGTGTGAAAGTCGAAACCAAATTTTTTGGGTTCGTGATTCCAGTTTGTCATCAAAATGCTCGAGAGCATTTCCCCAGTGAGTTGCCATTTGTTGTGCATGTTTTGCACACATGCCCCGCCGTAGGCAGGGACCCCTTTTTTTTTGCTCCCGACAGGCAGCTTTGCTCCTGTCTTGTTTTGCGTGCCCCATTCTCCAAGACCAAATTGGTCATGTGCCTTCAAACGATCAAATTCCCCTTACCAAATACACCTACTTAGTGTATTCAAATCTGCGGAGAAATAAAGTCGTTTGTCCCCTTTCTGCCTTTTGTCTTGTTCCTACTGTTTGGAAACATCTGTAGACCCCCGTCGCTCCGATTTCCACATTTTTGACTTTGTGGGCAACCTTTTTTGGATTTGGGATGTGTTTGAAGTGCTTAAATGAACTGCCAAGGTTTCGTCAACGTTCTGTTAAGTTTCGATGGTTTCAAAACTTTCCCTCTGGATTCTCTTCCTCCTTGGCTATTTGGAAACATCCATGGACCCCTATCGGTCTGGTTTCCACATTTTTGACTTTGGGGCCAACTTTTTGGTGGATTTGAGATGTGTTTGGGGTCCCTAAGTGAAGTGCCAAAGTTTCATCAACGTTTCGTTAAGTTTTGATGGATTTGGAACTTTCCCTTCGGAATTCCCTTCCTCCTTAGCTATTTGGAAACATCCGTGGACCCCCGTCGCTCCGATTTCCACATTTTTGACTTTGGGGCCAATATTTTTTGGATCTAGGATGTGTTTGATGTGCTTAAATGAACTGCCAAGGTTTCGTCAACATTCGGTTAAGTTTCGGTGGTTCCGGAGCTTCGTCCCCCTTTGGCTGTTTTGGAACATCCATAGAGCCCCGACGGCCCAGCCTCCAGAGCCCCGACGGCCCAGCCTCCAGAGCCCGACCACTCCGTGGCTGTTTCTGGGACTCCGTCCCTCTGTGGCCATTTTGGAAACATTCGTGGACCCCCATCGCTCTGGTTTCCACATTTTTTACTTTGGGGGCAACCTTTTTTGGATTTGGGATGTGTTTGAAGTGTTTAAATGAACTGTCAAGGTTTCGTCAACGTTCCGTTAAGTTTCGATGGTTTCGTAACTTTCCCTCCGGAATTCCCTTCCTCCTTGGCTGTTTGGAAACATCTGTGGACGCCCATCGCTTCAATTTCCACATTTTTGACTTTGGGGCCAACCTTTTTTGGATCTGGGATGTGTTTGATGTGCTTAAATGAACTGCCAAGGTTTCGTCAACATTCGGTTAACTTTTGATGGTTTCAAAGCTTCGTTCCCCTTTGGTTGTCTTGAACATTCGTGGAGCCCCGGCGGCCCGGCCCCTCCGTGGCCGTTTCCCTCCACGGCCATTTTGAACATCCGTCGGCCCTCAGCAACCCGACCTCTGGAGCTCGGCCCCTCCGTGGCCGTTTCCAGGACTCTGTCTCTCCGTGGCCATTTTGAGCTTCCAGTTTTTGTAAAATGAGTCCAATTTTAAGGAAGTTTTCTGGGCACTCTTCCTTCCCCTTTTCCCATGTGCTATAATTGAAAAATCTTAGTTTTGCTATGTTTTGTGAGGTCCAGGAACTTCCCTTCTAGTTTGTTGTCCCTTGTTCACTGCCCGCCCCCTTGGGCCTGCATTGATGTTTTCGATCCAAATGAGCCCCAAATATGAATATTATGATTTTTTGATGATGCATGGATGGATCTAACAAGGATTTTGCAAGATTTGACTAACATTTTCCTTGATTTGTGTATGAAAGCACTTACAACACTTCATGTATGCAGGATTCAAGGAGCCTACTGCAGGTCCGTCAGGAGACCCATCGAGAAAGCTTGAACAAGGAATGCGCATAGCTCCTGTCACCATTCATTTCATGTTCGCCTCTCCCGCTAGCACCCACCAACAGGTCGGCGTTAGAAGAAGGCCTGTGCCAAGGAAGTCAATGACAAAAATGCAAGGGAGTGGTCTTGAAGAAGGCATGAAGGAGTTGTTCTACTTTTCACCAGACGATGATGAACTGTCCGCCCGAATCAGGGGCAACCAATCAATTGATGCCAATCGTCGACGGGCTTGTTTGATCCAAGGAAGAACACTGCAAACACATCAAGTAAGAAGGCATCTTTTAGACAGTTTTAGCTACAGTAAAAGGGCAATCAACTAAATGACGAAACTGCTACAGCACCTGGGCACTATATGACAAAACAGGGAAAGGACAAAGATGTTTTTTAAATTGTTGAATATTGTGGGGTAGGTGAAACCCTAATGTAATTGAATCTGATCCATTCGATGTAATTCAATCCTATCCATTCATTTGGGCTTTGGAAAACTATAAATAGGGACTTGCCTCTCATTTGTAAGGGTTGGAGAGCTGTTGTAAAAAGCATTTGCAGCAATAGAAGATAGCATTGCTTGATTTTATGGATGTTCTCTTTGATTTTTCTCATCTTGCATGCATGGATTTTCCTTCCATGTTAGTTTTATTATTAGTTTCTTGAATGGTTGTCATGATGGTGTTGCTATTATAGTATTTGATGAGCTTCCAGCCCATACTTTTAGCACTTGTTGATGACAAGCTGTTGTGCAAAGTTAGCTTGGGCTTCTTTATGTCATTATTGCAATCTAGTTCAATTGCATGTTCATGATGTGTATGTGTAATTTGAAAATCATCAGACCTTAGAAGATTGCACTGGTTTTGTGTAGCTGTAGGTTTCTCTTGTTCAAGCAAAACTCAATTTAGGAAGCATGCCTACTATAGCAGCCACCATTATTACTGTTCATTCTTAGTTTAGGATTAGAACAACTTTCTTAACCCTTCTCCTTTTGCTATTTCTTTTAATCCTTGGTTAGAGTAGGACCCAAAGCATCACCATGAAGCTAAATCAGATGAACTTGATGAGTTTCAGCTTGCTATTTTGAGTGGACAGCCACTGTTCATTCACTTCCAGCACTTTGAAACTGCATTTGCAAACCCAACTTCCCATGCTTTTTAACTCATCCGTAAGACCACCTTGTGATTCCAGCAAATCACATCAAACAACTGAGATATTGCAAGCACTGTCAAGACCTGACATTAGAGACCTTGGGATAGTATTCTGCAATCTGATTGTGGAAGATTGTCTTTCAAAAAAGGTAGTGCACCTACGCACTGCCTATGTTGAGAAGTGCATAAAAAACACATCAACAGGTTCACGTCAGTAAATTTTAAATTGAGCCAATTTGAATTCTGAGTGAAATGATGGCTCGCATGTGTGAGATGACATCAACCGTCACCATTTTTCTTAATCATAGCCTCCATTTATTACTCCTTTACTGTCTTTATTGCTCCTATCATAATCCTAAGTCGCTAAAAAGGTAAAATTCAACGACACTAGCGTTGGGAATTTAGCAGTGTTGCAGGAAGGAGAAGTTTAGCTTTCAGACAAAGATTGCAGGAAGGGAAACCTTGCAAAGTGATTGTTTAATTGCAGACAGCTGAACAATGGGAGGTGGTTTAATTCGAAATGAACCCACGGTTCATGATGTATTATTGCAGGATGCACTTTTCCAGGCCAAGTTCAGAAATTGCGGGTGGTTAGATTATTTCCTAAAGCTGAACGGTTATAATGAAGACATTGTGTTGGAATTTTCCTAGACATTATCTAAAGGAAAGGCCACGGTAAAAGGGTTGGAGGTAATGGCTACTAAAGAAAGGATTGCAGAAGTTACAAGGTTTCCTGCCGATGGTGAACATTACCTTGCTACTAGATACATCAGATCAGCTAGGGTTGAATTTACAGAACCTGGTGACCCTCCATTGAGTGTGGACAAGCAAGGTGCGAAGAGAACCTATTTGCCTGAGCCATGGAAGCAAGTAGTTGTTTATGTTGTGAAATACCTTACTTGTGGAGTTCATCAGTCGAATCTACATTTTGTGCACTTCAAACTCTTGAATCATATGAGGCATGGGAGAAGAATAAATGTGCCAAACATGTTATACCACCTTCTTTCAATCATGGCAGTCGAGACCCAAAAAGGTAGGGGTAATTTCATTTTCCACCATTGTCTGATCAAATTATTAATAGAGAAGTCTCTCTACATGATGTGTCTAATATGACTTGGGAATAATTCTTAAATATTGATCAAATTAGACCAGAGCATTTGAAACCTAGGGTTTTACCTCAATCTCGTAGGGCTAGTAGGAGATTGAGCATGGTTGAAGCCACTCTTGGTGCCTCAACTTTTGGCATAGGCCCTAGTGTAAACCCTCCTGCAGTTGAACAAACTATAGAGATTAGTTTTTTTGAGGCAGAACATTCAAACAAAAAAAGTTCATCTTCAGATTATGATGATGATGTCCCTCTTGGCATCCTAATTCGAACTAGGGCACAAAAGAAAGAGGCAAAAATAAGGAAGGGAAAAGCTAAAAAGAAAATGCCAAGCTCTAAGAAATGGAAGGCTGACACTGTTATTCCTACAGTCAAAGAGAAACATGAAAGACCTCCAATAAAAACAAGACCAACTGGACCAGCCGCTGGTATGTCTCTGTAGGAAATCCCTAGGACTAGAAAAACATCATGGGAGGACACTGAGGCCCCAATGGGGTGGGTGAATGTTGAGGAAAATGACATATTTGAGAAAGCAACAAATATAACGTTGGAAGATTTTGTTTCCATAGAAAAAGTTGGAAGTCAAGAGTATGAAGAGAATCGGGAGCTCCTACAACAAAAGCAAGAGCAAGAGTTCTTGCAGCAAGAGCAAGTGCAGAAGCAAGAGCCCCTGCAGCCAGAATTGGGAGAACAATTAGCGCTCCTACATTCGGAATTGGCTAAACAAGCAAACTCCCTGTAGTTGGAGCCATATGAAGAGCAAGCATCAATGCTTAGAATTTTTTTGGTGGGAATACATAAGCCCTCTGATTTTTCAATGCACATGGTAGCCATGAACTTATGGAGAGAGATGCAAAGGAGGGAAGAGGAATGGAAAGAGGAGAAATGTAGGTTGAAGAAGGAAATTCAAAAGAGACATGAAGAGATTGAAGATAAGAATGCAGAAATTGTTGCTTTAAAGGAGAAGGTGGACAATATGGCAGCCTTAGTACCTCAGATATTAGAGTGCAGGACTCCTCCAAGGATCTATGCTCTATATTTGAAAGAGAAGAATATTTCTTTTATACTAGCAAGGATTGTTTCAAGTTTGAATCCTTCCATTGAGACTCCTCTTGAATTTTTTTAGGCTTCTCAGATTGCTCCTCCTGAAATGAAGAATTTGTTGTGTGAATTATATTTGCATAATCATGTTGTGACCCAAGATCATGATTGGAATCCATTGTTGTGCATTGGGGATGTCCAATTAAGGGAATTTATGTCCTAGATACAGAATGAAATTAGTTGGGGCTTATAGGCAAATAAAATCCAACACTCCCCTATCCATTAGGGCTGAATCTAGGAACCAAAGGGACATTTTTCAGTGATTGGAACATAATTCTTTACAGACCAAGCTATGGCAGAAGGATCCTGCCTGAGAAAGAAGCATTTTACAGAGAATATGAGGAAGTAGCAAAAACCACAGGAGAATCTGTAAAGGGATATTTGGCATAGAGGTGGAATAGTCTGACTAATGAGTTAAAACAAGTTGAACCTCTCTCTGTAAAACTATGTTGCAGCATGTAAAAGAGTTGATAGATATATACAGATTGGAAGGAAAAAGAGACAATTTTGGCTTCCATTAACTTTTCAACCACCTATCTTATTATGGCATGTGCCAAATTTCAGGTATTACCAATATGATATAGCTGCAGAGAGACCGAGATGGAGCAGATGGACAAACAACAAGGGTTCTATTGGGACCCTAATTCACACACTACAAGAATTGATATAGGACAGCTAGCAGTTGCAAATTTCAAGGCATTAACTAAGCAAAAGAACAACCCTTCCTCTATTGGAGGACCAACAAAGCCTTAGGTTGGGGGGAGTGATGAGTCCAGTTTATGATTCAATTTTGATAGAGTTTATTATCCATTTATTGTAGTTTTCATAGACTTTGATACTCGGATATTGACCTTTTTATGATATTTCCTCAAAACCATAGACATTGAGCATGAGCTTATTTTTGTAACCTTTAAATGACATTGACATGTTATATGAACTATCTATGTTAGTTTTTCATATGGATTAATGAATGTTACTTTAAGATAGTTACAAATATGCAATTGTTGTGTGTACTAATATTGTTATGCAGATAATAAAGTCTACAAAATTGAGGAAGATTTTTCCAGCTGGTCGTTTGCCATCAAGGTCAACAAGATGATCATTCAAAGGTCAATGGAGGGAAGACTCAATGGAGGAAGATTCCTAGTTTAAATCAAAGAATTGTAACCACCTTGTAAATGGTCTTAATTGTTTGTTGAGAAAATATAGCAGTTATTGTTGTGCTAGATCTGCATTAAGGCAAACATGCTTGACCAAATTCCATGCATGCATAACCTCCTCCCTACTTTTTATGCTTTCCCTAAAGTGGCGTCCTCCTAATCTGTTGGAGTTGACCACCTTGCTAGGTAGTTAGTAGTTTTTCTTCTTATAAATAAGACTTGAATGCTCCTTTTTAGAAGGTTGATTGATCTGATGTTGTACTCGCATTCTTAGTTTTTCAGTAATATAGTTATGCTACTCAATTGTACTCATGTTTTCCAATCAATAAAATGAAGTTATAAGTTTGTGCATTTGAGTTCACATTTGTTTTAAGGGATACTCATCCGAGGGGGTCCACTTGGTGAGTATTCCATCCTTTAGTTTAGTTATTACTTTATGTTCAACAATTAGTTAAAAATATGGCACTGTTTGTTCCTACAGCCACTAGAATTCTATTTTGTGACTGTTCCTACAGCCAAAGCAAATAGAGTAGTTCCCTGTTTGTTTGCTCAGATTTCCATTTATGTCATGCATTTCAGTTAGTATAGTTGTTGGTTGATGCTCAACACTTATATTACTTCTTTCCAAGCAATTTATTTTCAGCATTGTGTTTTTCTTAGTTGTAGGATTAATATGGCTACTTTGGATTCCTAGTGCACATACTGTACTAACCCATTTCAAGTCCACATCCCTGGGTTGACAAGTTAAATGCACCTTCATGATGATTGAGATAGCTATTCAGATTATATGTCCAATCTTTGAATCACAGTTGTAAGGGCTTAGTTGTTAAATCATTGTAGGAGGCCAATACGAAGCAGCTTGCAAAAAAATGAAAGTGGCCACTAGTGAGCGTCAGTTGGCGTACAAACAATAGTTCTGCGCAGTATATGGTTCCTTTTGTGCATTACTGCCTGGAGCTAGTTTAGGAGGGAATTCAACGTTTCATCTCAGATATCGGCGTCATTGAAGGTTGAGAGCTGAGGGTTAACATCAGCATGGAGGCTATCAGGAACACGCTATGCATCCCTGCAAGAGACTCTAGAGAAAAAAGGATGGAGTCATTCACTCTAGAAAAAGGGGACAACTTCTGGAGAGGCAGAGATCATGCTATGGATTTTTATAACCAGGAAACCCGAAGACCTCAAGAAGATTTGGCAAAGCCACCACAAATTCTAGTCATGCACATCGCTTTTAAACAGGATATGTAGGATGACTTCTCTATGATGGCTTTTGTTTGTAGCAGGACAAGGACAAGTTCGTGCATGAGTTTCAATTGGGTCTGGGTTTTCAATTGAGGAGACAACATTCCTTATTCTGGTATGACTTCACAGAAGTCATTGTCTGGGAAATGATGAGCCAAATCAAGGAATACATAACACAACATAAGTTCAAGTTTCCTTCTCTCCTTGCTCATATGTTTTTATATCAAAACCCTGACTTCTTTAAAAAACATATGAGGTTAGCTATTTTTGATGAAAAATGAGTAAGAAGGCCAGTTTCTGTATGGACTCCTCTCCTCTCCACAACTTATGACTATATGCATTCTCAGATTATTTCTTGACTTTGATTCTACAAGACTTGAGCGAGGATGGCAATCTTTATTGGCTTTCTGCCGACCAAATAGGGTGGATGCAGAGTTTCACTCCTAAATGCGATTGGTTTCTCGAAGAGGATTTCACATTCATTCGGATGTGTGGCTTTATCGAGGAACCATTCCATCTCCCATCCTGCATCACATATAGGGTGTTGGCCCTCAAGATATTCTGACAAGTGTCAATTATTGACTATAACTTTTGCAGAGGGAAGGCCAAGAAGAAAGTATTTTTCTACTGCCACTAAGCTTCAAAATGATGGTTATGGCAAAGAAGGAAACACATAAGCTGCTAGAAGCAAAGCTGGCTCATTTGGGGTTAGTATTGATTTGCGAAAAATGGAAATATAACCCCGACAATGACTTAGCAAGCATAATCATTCAGGTGACTCATAGCCCCGACCTTATTGGGAAAAGCAGCGGAATCCCCTGTCAGAATAGGATGATCTATATGTAGACCTAGTTCACATTCCTATAGAGGATAGGAGGTTGCCATGGCTCAAATTCTATTTCCCTTTAGAAAAGTTTTATGATAAGTTCCAAATGGGTGCCACCCTTCGCAATGAATTGGTCAAAACATGGTTGTGGAGTGAGGAAAAGATTAGATATTTTTGGATTTACCGTCAAGAAATCAAGTGCTCTGATGCCCCGTTCCAAGACGTAGACATGGATGAAAATTTTGATACTCTATGGAATAAAGCGCACGATAATATCGACGTAAGCGATGATGAGGATTTTGACCCAGAGGAAGCTAGAAAATATACAGGCAAGGGGAAGGAGAAGGAAAAGGAAGTGAAGATGGCCCTAATGCAAAAAATTGGACAAGCAAGGAAGCAGCCTAGCACAACTACTCTGAAGTTGTGGGTGAATATATTGCATTCGGGAGCCTCACAGACACACACATGGGCCATGAAAAGACCCGGAGTGGCCCAACAACAATCGTCGGACGTCATAGAGGTGGAAAATTCCCCACCAAACAAAAGGCAGCGCACTGATGCAGCTTCCAGAGAAGGTTCACAGGAGCCTGCAATGAGCCAGGGATCGAAGTCATTCATGGCTCAGGTGTCTTTTTCTCCCTCTTCTTGATTCACAATCTCTAGTTTCTCCTGTTGTCTTCGCGTCACCCATCACTTCAAGTGTCGACCTTTCCTTCTCTACTTTTGTTGCAGTGGTCGTGGGAGGTTTCTCCCAAGCGGGACAATTCGCTTTTACTCCCCCGCAGGTTACTCCACCTTTCATCGGAGCCCAGTCTGCATCCACTATTGCTCTCCCTTTTTCTGCAACCGTGTTAGCTCCGACCTAGCTTGCCCAACAAATGGAGTTCATTGTATCTCTACTACTACCACCACTCCCCATGAGTCCTTTCGCCACTTCACAGACTAGGCCTTGGTATATTCCCCTATTCTCCCCACCAACAGTCTCTCTTCCGAAGAAGAAATCAGCCGGAACCATTACCCTCTCATTCCCTTTTTCTCTTCGTCCCAGTGCACCCTTCATAGGCGAGTTGATTAGATCACCAGCAGAATTTATGTCAGAGGGCGAAAATATAAAAGCAACACGAGCTCTCAGGCTCCAAAAGTAAGGGGACAAAGGTGCCAAAAGGTCGGCAAAGCCATAGGTGTAGACCCTTTTCAATGAGGCTCAGCAATTGCAACCATGCATCTAAAATCCATCAAGCCTCAAGGGAAGATGCAACTCGAAGATTACACCATCTATGCTATGGGACTCGATTTGCACGCAGCCCGACCGCAAGATAAAGTTGAGCTCGTGGAGGAGACCCAGTGTGTGGTGACCACCGACTTTCTCAAGTCCGGTCGCCAACTGAAGAAGAAAGAAGATGAGCTAAAAAATGTTAAGGAGAGGATAGAAGTCCTACTGATGAAGGACAAAGCAAGGGATGCCAAATTTGCACACTTATCACAACAAGCGAAGACAAAGAAGGCTAGACTCCAAGGGGAACTTGCAAAGTTCTAGTCCATAGATCTTGTTGTATCCCAAAATTAAATTTTTTGTTACACTTAGACATTTTGAAGAAATGAGTAAAAGTCTTGTTAAATTAGTCAAAAAGTCAAAATTTGGGTGTGCAAGTCTTACATGAGGGGTTAAAGCACAAAATTTTCAAAATCTAACAATTTGGGTTTGCTCGGAGCAGCTTAATCTACAAAACCCAGATCTCAGTTTTTCATCCCTACTTTTTAGAAAAAATGCTATTTTTAGAAATTTTCTAAAAATAGTAACTTTTTTTTGGGTTTCTTTGGAAACGGATACTGGCAAAACTTTCTAAAAATAGAAAATTGATCCGTCAGGGTCCAAACTGATTTTGATTGGCTCAAAATATGTCCATATTAGGCTGGTGCAGTCAGAATCTCAAAATAATCAGTTTTGCCCTAGTGGGTCTATTCTACTTTTTCAGAAGTATATCAGGAGCTCTGAGGTCATCAATGGAGGTCAGTCAGCTGCCAGGCTTCAAATTCAACATTCAAAGCATTCAGCAGAAGGCGAGTTGGTGAGCGAGCACGAAGAACAGAGAAGAAAGTGAAAAATGTGAAAATTTTCTAACACTGGTTGACTTGGGCACCCCATAAGAGAATAGGTGCCCATCTTTTTAGGGCACTAAATAATAAAATTAGGGTTTATACTTCTAATCAAAGTTGTTCATTTCTCTGCCAGCTCCGCAATGAATCTAACGGTGTAGTCATCAAATTATCCAGTCATCCGGGATTCGAGGTTGAACAGAGAGATTTCACACAGAAGTCAGAGTGGAGAAAATGAGAAATGTCAAAAATTGACTGTGTGGAGACTTTGGGTGCCCCTAGTGAAGAAGGGCACCCAACTTTTTGAAGCACCTAACTCAGCAGTTAGGGTTTGAGAATATGCTCGATCTCTTCAGTATTCAGCTAGTTGTGCAACGCTTGTCTCCGTCAGATCATCCGACTAGTCATCTTCCGACAAATTCTGATCAAAGAGGAACATACGGAATGAAATTTTCAAACTCTGAAGAAATTCAAATGAAAAAATGGCTAAGTCTGGAAGGTTTGGGCAGGAGAGAAGAGGCGCCCAAGTTTTCAAGGGGTGAAACAGATGAATTCATAGATGAGGCTCTAACGTGATCTCTTCACGGTTGATCCAGCTCTCCAACAAGATATTCAGCACGTCAATCAGAGGTCGCAATCGTCAGATATGAAGCACTGAACAGAGGGTCTGAAGAGAAGCTAAGAACTGAGATTTAGAAGCAAACAATAAAAGGTAAAAATATTCTAACTCTAGTGAGTTTGGGCGCCCCAGCTTGTCAGGGGTGCCCAAGCTTTTGAAGGTCTAAACTCAGTTGTTTGACAAAGTTTATCCCAGAAGACCTCTCCTAATATCTCGTCAGCTTCGTAATGAGCATAACCATCAGTCAATCCGAGGCCTGGATCACCAGATTCGACATGATCATCTGTAGAAGAGGAGTTAATGAAGAAATTGGAGATCATAAAAATGGCTAACTCTGGACAAAATGGGCACCCCTGGAAGGAAAAGGCGCCCATGAATTCGAAGGTCGAAATGAGGTTTTTAGCCAGAGACGCCTCCAGAACATTCTTCTCAGAATCGGTCAGGCTCTGCGATGAATCCTTCAACTCATTCATCAAATTAATCTGCAAGCCAAAAATTGAAGGCGAAGTAGGGGGTCAAAATGGAGAAAGTTGAAAATATCCAAAAATTGACTAACACTGCTTGAAGTGGGCGCCCCTAGTCAAGAAGGGCACCCATCTTCTCATGCGTTAGAGAAATTTTCAAGATTTTCAAAGTTTTCAAAATTGCAAGAGGAAGATGGCATCCAAGTTCAATGAGCTGAGGTTTTAGGGTTTTGAAAATAAAAGCAAAAGAAAGCAAACCTAAAACCAAACCCTAAGTCTATTTAACACCTTTCTTTCATGTAATTTTCATTATTTTTGCAGATAGCATTCAAAGGAGAAAGTTGAAGTAGCAATTTTGAAGAATTTTTATGATTCAAGAATTCATATTTACTGGTTATTCATCTAATTTTTTAGATCAGCAACATAAACCCTTGCTTTTTCAAACTTTTTCATCCAGAAGATCAAGTTTTTCAAGGAGAAGGCCATGGTTTTCAAAATTTCAGCCATCTGGGTCCTATCACTTCGTTCTTCTGAAGAAATTTTTAAGAACTTCATCAAGTTGCGGCAGTTGTTTTTTATTTGCATGTCAGTGGAATCCTCAGTGCATTCAGTTTTCAATCATTTGGGTCCTCTCAAATTAGTTTTCTGAAGAAAACCCATATCACAGCTTTTTTCAAGAAAATTTCAAATCCTAAGGTTGGCTGCTTTTTTGATCAGTCGTCAGTGTTTTGCAAATCTAATCAACTAGGTCCATTTCTAATCATATTCTAAACAAAACCCAGGTGCCAGCTTTTTCGGTGAAAATTTGAAGAAATTAGGTTTTGCTACTTTTTTAGGCAAAATTCAAAATTTTCGAAAATGGACAATCTGGGTTGTCTTGCAATGAAAATCTGAGCAAAACCCATATCTCATAAAAATTTCAAAAAATTTGTCTGTTGAAACAAGAAAATTAGCATTCTAAAAATAGTAAGTTGCTCAAAACTAGTCTGAACATAAGCGAGTTTACAGTCATTCTTCAAGGTTTCTGAAATGGAGTACACTCCCAATATTTTCAAGACTGAATCAGCTCTCTATCATGATTTCATCAAAACAGCTGGGACAAACTTGCATCATATCAAGCCGGTGTTTGATTTACATGCTTTGGAGAGCGTAGGCAACACCTCAATCAGAAACCTAGGACATTCTTGACTCCTCACAGTAGCGTCTGTTCATATATCAGTTCAAAGTCTTGAGTTCGTAATCGCTTGCATCAAGCATTACAACCCGGCTACAAGGGAGATCCAGTCAGTGGATGGCAGATTGATTTGCAGTCTGAAGCCTGATATGATTGAAAAGTGTTTTACCATTCCCCCATGGCCTCAAAGCATTACTATCTCAAAGGGTGAATGTGAAAGGATATGGGAAATGCACAAAGATAAATATAGTAAGAAGATTGCACAGACGTGGATGAAAGAAAAGCATAAAACATTGCCTAAGAACATCGGGCGAGGAGAGTTTAAGGATGAAATTGCTATCATTATCACCTTGCTCAACAAGGTAACTGGCTCAGAAGATGCCACCAAGTTTCAGCCTTGGATGTTTTACACCATACACCACATCATGAAGAAAATCGAGTTCTATGATTGGCCTACCTTGGCCAGTGACAGCCTACATCAGCAAATAACAGAATACTTCCAATTTCATGAGTTTCATATGGTGTCTTATCTAGTCTACCCGGTGGCCTATCAAAGTCAATTCAGAGGGTTGAACACAAAGGGATCATTGAGTGTACAGCATATATATAACTACTATCCCTAGTTGGAATTCACGAAGTCCCTACATCACTACAAGAGAGTGAATGAGGCTTTTCTAATGTACACAGTGCAGGACCTGGACAATGAATTACACATCCGTATATCTTCAGTTGCCACGGCAGCGATGGCGGAGTGGGCGGATTGGTTCATACAATTCCCTACTTTCACCTATCTCAGGGTCTATGGCTATTCAGGTGCCCTGGTCATGTTACCAAGGTATCCGTCAAACAAGGTCGTCTTCATGGAGTTCTTGAGGCAAGAACACAATGTCCACACAGTCTTGAGGAACAGAAGGAAACCCTCCCTACATTTTCCATTAGGGCTGGGAATTTATACATGCAGGACTGTTGCAGATGCTAAGACAATGGGAGATGAGTTGGATAAACTCGGCCTCAAGTCTTAAAGCGAGAGATGATCATTTGATCCTCATGGTGTCTACGCTAGCCGACTTGAGAAGAACTATGATCATATATCCGCCCTTGAAGATTTTTGGGCTAGTTGTATAGATGAGTTCAAGGTGCAGAAGCATAGTTACAGTAGACTCACTCTCCACTAGATGAAGGACTACTTAAATGAAGACATAGAAGGGTTATCAGATGATGACGAGGATGTGCTTCTCCCGATGTATACTCATAAGCGAATTGAAGATCAGCCCCTTTCACAAGTTAACTGGGCTAATAAAGAATCCCTCTTAGTTGAAGACAGGACAAGACAAGTCCTTGAGCATAGCAAGGTTTTCCTAATCCTTAAGAGAAAAAACTCCATTCTAGTAGCAGAGCCGCCAAGGACAATTCCCTCTTCCTCCAAAGCATAGTCAAAAGGGAAGGGCAAAAGTCAGTCTCAAGAGGGCGTCAAAGGTAGTAGATCAAGTAAAAATGTAAGAAGAAGGTTAGACTTCTCAGGCATAGTCATACAAGAGCACCCTACAATTGTAATAGAAGCTCCTCCTGACGAGCCCGTACCTCAGAAAGAAGCAGAGGAGCCGCCTTCAACACATGTTTCTATACATTTGACAAAACCTTTACCAATTCACATCGACCTTGATATTGAAGATGAAGAGATTGAAATTGCACCTCCTCAGGAAGTTAGTAAAGATGCTACCGTGTCTTGGCTTGAGAACTCCTTGGGAAGGGTAAGAAGAAGGCCTTCATATCAGGTGAGTGTTGATGATCTCGATAACATCTATCAGGAACCTCCTAAAAAGAAAGCAAAGAAGCAAGTTCACTTTGATAGGAATCCTGATAACGAGATAGTCATGGAGACTGCATTGCCCCCAGAAGACAAGAACAGGGATGAGGTGAATATGGATGACTTCATCATGGTCAAGGCTAATCTTGGTAGAAATACCAGGCATGCGGATGTGAGTCTTTTCAAAGTTGTGTCCGAAAACCTTCAGGAAAGAGTGTTTAAGGATGGAGAAGACAAGGCAGCCCTCAAGGCTGAAAATCAACAGCTCAAGCTTTATATTTCTAACCTTGTCCATGGTTCTTCACAGGCAACCCAGTTGCTGCCCCAGATCTTAGAGACACCAGCTAATCAAAACTCAGGAGTGGATCGAGAGCTTCATTGTCAGAGGAAAGGAGATCTTGGCACGAATGTTCCAGTTAAGGGAAAGTGCTCATGAGCTACGCCAAGGTATCCAAGGGTTTGAACAAACACTGGCTGAAATAAGACCAAGGCATGAGATCATCATTGCTAATTTAGACACAGCCTATGGTTCAGTAGTTTCAAAAGAACACAAAAGACAAATCCTTGCTTGGAGAGAGCGCCATGTTTTCAAAGTTAAAACCTATGAGAGGATATCCGAAGAATTTATCGCCTATAGACAAAGGGTGATTGAAGCTCTTCTTTTCATCAGTGAGTTCATCACAGAGATTCCTTCTCAGTACAGTCTTGAAGATGGTTTCTACGTCGGGCTTGACGAAGTGCAGGATCAATTTCAGAGTGTTGTTCGCAGTTGCAATCCAGTTGGTGGAAGGATAGGTCATATTTTGATGATGTCAACAAAGTTTGAGAAAGCGGCCAATGAGGTCGAAGATTTCCTGAGATCTATTGTGGATGCTAAAGATATTCTAGAAAAGTGGTGTTTTGCTATTGAGGGCATAGATGCACTGAACCGGGACAGTTTCTAATTTTCTAGCGGATGTGATCGAGCTTTAAAGCAACTTTCTTCTAGAAGCTTTCTTTCCCGCTTTCTTTCTATTCTTGGAATGATTCTTATCCATTCTTTGAGAAGAGAAAGAAGATAAAATGTAATTGTTGGTGTTTCCCGCTTTTTCTGCTTTCTTAGGTGTTAGATGTTATCTTCTTTCTAGATTTAGTAATAAAGCTTGTTTGCTGAGCAAGCCCTAGATTGTGAAAGCAAGGAGATTTTAGGGTTCCCTACTCCTCTGCTTGTCTATAAATAAGAGCCTCTGCTCATTAGTTTCTTTAACCATGCTAGTGATAACAAAACGCTGAGCCTATTGTGCCTTCTATTTGTTATTCAAGTGTTGTTCAATTGTGTTGTGATAGAAAATTGTTGAGCCTCTTTAGCCAACAAGGAGTTAGTGTGATTGTTTTTTCTATTGTGTAAGAACAAGATTGCAAGCCTCTTTAGCTGCAATTTCTTGTTCTAGACATGTTAGAAGTGAGTTTTGTTCCAGAAGTTTGAGTAATAAAATCATGAGCCTCCTTTGCCTTGATCTAACATCTCAGATTTCCGTTATTTATGTTCTACTTTTATGATCTTGATTTCAACTTATATTGAAGTGTGTAGATGTTTGTTGAGAGAGAGTTTATTGAAGTATTTTGTCAAAAATCAACCTTGTTCATTTCTAGTTTCTCTTGCTTTGCTTATTACTTGAGAAGTTAGAAACGTCTTTAGTTTAAGTTAGTCGTAGTTGAAGTTCTTAAAACAGAAAATCTCAGCTGCGGCGTTTGTGTTTAATAAACCTTGTGCTCTAAGCTGATCAAAAAGATAGGAAACTTAGTTCTTAGTTTACTTTCTTTCAACACCATCAGCAAGAGGGAGCTTCCCCTCCTAATTTGAAGAGCAGTTTATCTGTGCATAGCTGTCTGTTTCAAATATGCATTCCAAAGGTGTGAATTTAAACACCAACAAATCCCAACCTAGTCGTTGAATTGCAGCAGAAAAACCAAGAATTACAGGACCGGTTGGCATGGGCAGAGGAGGAGATGCAACAAAAGACTGAAGAATTTCAGCATCAACGCCCTCAATTGAAGCAGATAATGCAACAAGACACGGACTTCCAAGGCCAACAAGCTCAATTCGAGAAGGAAATCCAGGACGTAAGGCTCCCCTAGAAAGGGAATCTACAACCAAAAGCTAGGTTGAGGAAAAATGGCTTGCCAAGTTAAGAACCCTGCAGGAACAACTCTTCATTGTGGACAAAAGGATTGCAGAACTGACGCAGGATGTTGGGTTGAAGGATGCAGAAATTGGTCTTTTGAAGAATCCTCTCCAACCCCCTGTTGCCCAGTCAGACCTCCTTCTAGTAGCCCAACAAATATATGTTTCATACTGGAAAAAGGTCAAGGCCTTCTATTTGACTCTTCAACCAACGCTTCAGTTCATGGCAGAAGTGGAAAATTTAAGTAGGGAGGTTCGCAGAACAATTAAGCAATTCCCATAGTTCATTGCAGAAAAGGTTCCTAAGGCAGAAAAGTTACTAGATAAGTTGTACATGATGCCAAACGAAGACCTGGTGAGTGTGGGGATTGAAGACCAAAGATCAGCTACCAAGACAACAAAAGAATTCATTCGTTGCACGTAGCCATCCCCCATGCTAGTGATTGCTTGGCAACACTGGGTCAAACTATGAACAACATATGAGCAAAATTCTCCCAACTGACTCAGATGGGCTTGCCGTCCCCATTTCTTTCTGATGATTTGGTGGCCACAGTGGAGAAAATTGCAACAAAGATTGAGGAGAAGCAACAAGACATATCCGCTTTTCAGAGCTTCAGTCAACCCCCTATTGCTGAGGATATTGAGAGTGTCACTCATCAGATTGCACGACTGCTCTTTCAACTTGAGTCTGGGATCGAGATATCTATGAAGCTGTCATTCAAAGAAGTGATTGATTTGCATGAGGCGTAAGAGAATCTGCGCTCCATATCAACGCCATCTGAGGTCGATTGGCTGCCTCTACAAACTGCTCCCTCAAAGCTCTAACTACATCACCCATTGAATAAGGCTCTGGTAATCGAACCAAAAAATTTTGGGTTCCTCGTTCCACAGGCGAAACGCTCCTGGTAGTCGCCAAAAGTTGTGGATATAAAATCTCTTGAGCTCCCTTCGGGTTGATTATATTTTGCTAAGTCCAGCCTATGCCCTATACATTTGAATATCCTCAGGGCCCTTTTTGAAGAGCTTTGCCCGCTGTCGCCACGTGTCTGCCGCGCGCTCCTCGCAAGGATTTCCTCCCTCGTTTTTCTACCGAGCCCCATCATGCTTCCGCGTGGCAGCAACACGGGCCTTTGAAAGTCTACTTCCCTTCACTTCTCCACCGAGCTTCGCCCACGTGCCACATGGCATCGTTCTACAGACACTTTTTGGCAGACCCCATAGTCAGCACTGGTAACAAAGACTTCTCCACATGTCTTCTCCGCTGGGATTTTCATTGCAAGGAAGGAAGAATCAACGACGAGCCCCGCCATATCGCCACATGTCCCAACTGACTTCATGGGTGAGTGACACATGTCTGCGCGAGGTTTTGTTGTTTCTATACTGGGACCACTGCCATCATTTGTTGGGGAGGCATTTGGCTCAAGGGCGATTGCATTCTATGGCTCAAAATCTTTTATGTTGCAATGGTCTTAGGAAACCATTGCAATGGACATCATTGCTTTTGTTTAAGAATTTTTTCTGTTAGTGGCTTTCAAGTGGTGGGGTGTTTTCTTATAAATATTGCTTCTTCTTTTTGAAAATGAGTTCGGAACATACACAGAAAAATAGTGGAAAGACACCAAGCCTTTTGTATTGTTTTTTATTATTGTATTAAGACCTCCAGACTGTCATTATTGTCAGGTCTTTATGTTTCTTAGTTATTTGACAAAACATTATACTGTGCCATTATTGTACTGAGTAGTTTATTTGCAGAACTTCTATAATTTCAATATAAATTTGTTGATTTAGACTATGTCTTAGACTCTTCTTTTCAATAAATGTGTATGGGAACTTTTTTATGTTATTGAATAGATTATTTGGGTTTTCATCTATGATTTTTGTTGTTCTGACACATGCAGATTGCTAAACAAGTCCTTAAATCCCATTCAAAAAGGAGATTTACCGTGCCCACACCTACATCTTAACGCATCACCTTAAATTAGATTTTTATTTTATATATTTGCTTCATTCTCCCATTCCAAACCCCAAATTATAGGAGTTGACTTTTTTAAAAATATGGAGGTCACTCAGTTTAGTGCAATTGGTCCCCCCATTAACTGAATTTCCCATAAGGCTGTTGCTTGTCAAATTTTGGCATCAACAGTTATGAAGATAATGGCCTCACTTGAAGGCCATATTTCAATCGACCATTCTTGAAAAAATGACAGAAAAAAAAGCCATCAAAAACAAAGATAATTTCCACAAGCCTCCAAGAAGGGCAATAAAAATTTAATGCAAAAACTTGCAAATTAGAGCATGTCTAGAGAGAACATGTCATTTGCAATCAAATCAATATTGATAACCAAAATAGGTCAATCCACAATTTTCTCCAAGCAATCATGTGATCTTGTGCACCTTTTCCACTTTCTAATCAAATTTAAACTCACTTATTGCATTCAACAAGAAGCAAACAACATTATCATGTCCAAAAGATGAAGGTTCATCAGCAGAAATCACATCTTGGAAGGAAAAGAAAGGGGGGGCATTGGGACCCCAAACGCAGCCGTGCATGCCAAGAAACCACCAAAAAGTGATGAAGAAAATTGCAGAAACAAAAAACCCTATAGTTAACCCCCCACAATCACAGCACACAGCCACAAGAAAGCAAAGACAAATCCCTATGGTGGCCAGAAGTCTACCATGGCAAGGATTAGCAGGCCCGCAACCATGGCCTTAAGCACATAGGCAAGGTCTATGCCATCCATCATTTTCAACTTAATTCAACATTTATTTTTCCAGTCCCAGCTCATTTATCTAGGCTTACTTTAGTTATTTAATTAGCCTAAATATTAATGTAAGCAGTTTATTTTCCCTTACAATGGGATACAAGGGATAACTATTTTTCTCTCTGTTATCCTCAAAATTCTTACATGGAAGAGTGTGTTCTACATTAAATTTGCATCCCCTATTTTCTATGTCCAGCATGCAAATATGTTTGCCTTCTTTTTTCCAGTAAACTTACCATAAAGATGAAAATTTTATTTCTGTTTAGGGTGTTAACTACACATTCTACAACTGCCTTGAAACCCTTTCTCAAACACTTCTACTGTATCTGAACATATGTTAAAAAAGCCATAACATAACTCAAGAGGGCAATACTATCTCAAATTCATGTTTAATGGTTATTTGGCTGGTAGTACAGACTACAAACTAAGTTGCAACTTGAGCAACATTTTCACTGTTTTCTGCTAAGTCACTAGTTGATACATTTCAGTTTTGGTACAAAGCGTGGAAGCATTATAGACCATTAGGTGACCCAGAAAAGAGCATACATTCAAAGTCACATTATAGTAGCTCAGATTAAATCATCATTGCACGCATGCAGAAACTTAGGGTAACTTCACTTGCAACTGCTGAAGTTGTGATACCTTAGAACATTAATTCAAAATCATGAGTAAATAATTGATCAGTAGGAGGTATTTTCCACAGCGTGTCAAATTATGATATTGCTATCAGGATTCAACTGTGTAGTTTTCGAGTAAATAATTTCTAATAACTAAAAAGTGACCTGCAAATCTGAAGCAAGTTTCAGTCATTTTAAGTGCTAAGCTCAGTCAATGGAGGATTTATGGTATTTTTCAACAGCAGACAACAATCTTTCTTCATACCTTCCAGCCTCACAAAAGTATTTCCCATAGGAAATCCATAAAACCCCCACATGCTACATGTTGATCCATCTAACAAAATAAACATCCACCAATTCATATTGGTATATTGTAATTGAGGAACAAACATAGGAAAAAATTGCAGAGCAACATTATTTACACTAGGTCCAAGTTACAGCATCAATTTCATCATGAGCACTCCTGAATAATTCAAGCCTTTTTGCACAAGCTTCTCTCTGCGCCACCACTCTGGGATCTTCATCTAATAGACTTGCAAGCTGATTTGCCTGTTTCATAAACTTAGAAGGATTAGTTTCCAGTTTTATTTTATTTTAACCATGCATTATAAGCGCTTAGCATTGAATACTACCTCCTTTTTCCCAACGGTTACATAGAAATGATCAAGCAAAGTATACTTGGCCTCTCGAACTTGACAATGTACCACAGCTTTTGGAATAGAATTTCTTAACGTCTCACACACCATTCCCACATATGATAAAACATTTGATCCTGGAAAAAAAATACTGCAACATATTAAGAATTGAATTTCCAGTGTAATTTCTGAATTAGTCTCCAGTGCACATCTTGTAAATTATTTGCATATAAGAATTTATTATGTCAAGTTCCAGTTAACAGGATGTGATGTTAGCTTTGACTAATCATTCATTATGTTTTGAGAAAATCTTTATTTTTTCGAAGGATCCTTAAGTTTTAACTCATCATCATACCAATTCTTCTAAGATGAGCCTCTGTGTAACGGTCAAAAATAGATCCTGTGGCATTTCCACCTCTCTCTACTTCTTGTGGAAGTCTACGAAAGAAATCTACAGTTAAATAGCTAGATTCCATCTCCACTAATCTCAGTGCAGTTTTCATGCTGTCAGTGCGAAACCTTTCTAAAGATTCTGTTGCAGCTGCATAGATTTCTGCTCGAAGATTAGGGAAGTGCTTCAGTCCCTGCATTAATAAATAACAAAGATATTGAGCTACATATAAGAATTTTATATAAATTAAATAACTTGGCATACAATAATTAATTGAGTACTTGCCTCTGTTTCATTGATGGATTTTTGAACAAGCCCTTTTAATATAAGGTGTACCTGTAAGCCCCCTTAAATTAACACTTAAAAGAATAATATACTTTTATAAATACCTGCAAGGAAATGATTTATTGAATTTACTTTTTTAACGGATGCCTCCGCTGGGGTTTTGAAGTAACTAAGAGACCCTTCAATAAGCCTTCGATAGCCTTGTTCAGGAGCTACAAGATGAGGTAGATAACCATCAGCTTCAGAAATAACCTTCCTAATATTCTGCAGGGATAGTAGTCCATCAAAAGGTACTGATTTTAGGGCTGCAGGGAGGTCCTTATCAAAAACTAGGTAGATTTGCTCACCCCCTGCTCTCCTGAAATACAAGGGATCGCAGTTTTAGCATGATCAAATAGAAACGTAAAGATGAAAAGCAACGTAAGAATTCATCATTCATTACCAAGCAACATCGGCAACAAGAACTACAAAAGAAAAATAGTTAAGCCAAATAGAGATGTAAACAAGAGGACACGTCTTTACAGCACAGAAGTTTGTGTGTCAACTACTGCGTAGATGTATAGTAATATGTCTCTTCCCATATAGGAAAGAAGTAGCAATTCAATCAATAAGATAGAACCTCCAAACAACTTGTCATGTTACAGTAACAAGAATGCAATCAAGAATATCATGCATGTCAGCTAAAAACCATTCATACTCGTATATGAAAATTAGCATAATTATCAAGTGATTTAATCAAGAGGATACACTGCACTACACAGATATATAAACTAATGCTTAGATGTGTAATATTGCATCTCTTCTCTTTCAATCAATCAGATAGAACTTGTTAACAACTAGTTGTGTACAGAACTAAGTACAAGACCTCTGAAAAGTGTTATTAGCAAGTCACAAAAAAATGGTAAAAAAATTTTTACCTTTTGCAGGAAAATACAATATGAAATAATCAATAAAAGTACACAATATTAAACAGAAAACACACAAACATACATTCTTCAACGTGTGCGCATTGTACTTCAAGGTCACACTTTCTGTTTTTACCTCTTCCTGTTTCAGGTAGTAATTTTTGAATTTCTTTTGTTTATAAATTATATTTAAAATTAAAACAGTACCTTGCTTATTATCCCCATCAGCTATGCCAGAAGAAACTCCACCCTAAAGCTTAACATTTTGTTTGCACATTACAAATTGTTTGCAGGAACCTATTCTCTTACCAAATTCAAGAGGAAAGGAGACCCAACAAGAAACCTTTCTTCATCAAATAAATGTTTTATAGCTTAGTATGCAATTGGTTGCTTCATGAAGAATAAATCACATCAATGGTTGATGAACATTTTATTTGTATGGGTAAGACTGCACAAGTATGAAACATAAGATTTTAAACCAAAAAATGGCTAGCCATTCTTCACCGAGGACTTCTTCCAATCAACAAAAGAATGTATTCAAGCAATATAGACTAATTAATTTAAATGCCATGTTCTGATAACTCTCAAATATTCCACCTAAGAAAATCACAAATTAACATTTGAAACAGCAAGAAAAAATTCTTATAAGCTTGTCAAGAAGTAATTACTTATTTTTATATTAATGGCCACTTTAGTTTAACTCTTAAAACTTCATGCAATATATTAAAAGTAAAATGCATCTTGTTGTGACCTTTTCACACATCGCCCCATTTAAAATGGGGACCCCCTAATTTTTGCTCCATTCTGGTCTTTTTGGCTTTGGTTCTTATCTCTCTCTCTCTGTCTATCTCTTTTCTGAGGTCTGCTTTCCGGGGACGTTCCCATCTTTGAACTTAAACAAGTGAAATTTGGCCAAGTCTGAAGTTAGGGTTTTGAGTCTTTTGGTCAGTTCGAGGTTGAACGAAGTGAATAAATTGAAAACAGAGACTAACATTGTTGTCAGTGTGCTTCCAGCAGGCTCTCAGCAAATTTTCATCAGATTTTGACTACTTACTATTTTTAGTAAGTATGCAATTACAGGCAATCCATCAGCATTTTTCGAAATTCCGACTGTCACACTGTGTTCAGAACACATCAAGCTGCTCGCGTGCAAAATTTGAGTGAAAACAGACAACTTACTATTTTTAGCAGTTCAGCTTCCGAAGCAGATTTCAGGGCTTAGATGCAGAGTTTTTCAACGCATGTCTACATATTCCTTCTGGGTTTTTCGCGACCTTCGCAATGGTATAACATGCAAAGTGAAATAACAACTTTCAGAATTCAGTCTTCCGATGCTATTTTTAGGGTTTGCATGTCAGGTTTTCTTTTGCATGTCGGATGATTCCTTCTGGGTTTTTCGAGACCTACGCAGTGGTATGACATGCAAACGGAGATAATCACTTATTAAGGAACTTACTATTTTTAGCAGGTGTGTCCCGACAGCCGCCTCCCAGCACTTCAGAATCACAAGCTGATCGCAATGCAACGGAAACGAGAACAAACAGAGACCATTTGATATGCATGCAGAACAAATTAGGGTTTCCAGCTTCAGAGCCTGAAAAGAAGGGTTAAAAGTTAGAATTTTCGAAAACCGGTGTAAACCATGGCGATCAACATCCTTCAAGCTATCTGCTGGTAAAATTTGAAGTCAGACGGAGCACTTACTATTTATAGTAAGTCATTTTGGAAGCAGGCTAAAAATAGCAAATCAGTTGCATGCGCCTATGTCGACAGGCAGGTCATGTGGTGAGGAGCGCATCATTCAAATTTCAAGTCAATCGGAGCTGTGGAGATATCAAAAGCAAGCAGTTACTATTTATAGCAAATCACCTTCAGAAATGGGCTAAAAATAGCAAGCCGACTAAAAATAGCAGTGTCAACAGGGTAACAAGGTTGTGAGGAGGCAGTGTTTGAAATTTCAAATCATTCTGAGCTCCAGAGATGCAAAATCGGGAGACTTACTATAAATAGTAAGGCACAGAGAAGCTGGTGAAAACGAGAAAAAAATGGCTAAGTATTGGGCTTCATCCTGCAGCTACCTGAAAATGCGCCCAAGTTGATGAAGAGGCATGGAGAAAATTCTAAGTTAAAAACTCGTCCTCCTGCTTAGCCAAAATGCGCCCAACTCAAGGTGAAAGCATAAAAAAATTCTAAGTATGAAATTTCGTCCACCTCCTAGGCTAAAATGCGCCCATGCTTGGAAAGTCAAGGAAAGTCAACGTTTTTCATCCTGCAGCTATGGAAAAATGCGCCCATCTTGAAGCATGAGAGTTAAAAAAATTCTAAGTGTTGAAGTTATCCTCCACCACCCTCCAAATGCGCCCATCCTGCACATAGGTGGAAATGCGCCCAAATTGCAAGTGAGTCAAAGTAGTCAACAAGTTTCATCCTACACATATGCTCAAAAGTCAAAGGAAAGTCAACGTTTTTCATCTTGCAGCTATGGCAAAATGCGCCCATCTTGAAGCATGAGAGTTAAAAAAATTCTAAGTGTTGAAGTTATCCTCCACCACCCTCCAAATGCGCCCATCCTGCACATAGGTGGAAATGCGCCCAAATTGCAAGTGAGTCAAAGTAGTCAACAAGTTTCATCCTACACAAATGCTCAAATGCGCCCAAATGGGGCCATGCCAAGACAAAAATAAGGTAGGCGAAGAGTCACAAGATGGCGTTGGAAAAATTTTATCCTTCTCCCCCTCTCAAATGCGCCCATGCAACAAAAGGTCAAAGGAGTCAAAGAAATTCATCCTCTACATAAGAAATGCGCCCAAATTCAAAGAAGTCAACAAGTCAACAATTTTCATCCTTCACCTATGAGGAAATGCGCCCAAATGAGGTCAAGTGAAGACAAAAACGGAGAAGTTGAAGAGTCATCCTTCATACAAGTCAAAATGCGCCCAAGTTGAAGATAGTAAAAGTAAATGAAGGATGGTGAACAAGGTAAAAGGTGTTGAAAATATTTTCCCAAGGCGTGGTGAAGTTGAATATCCCTCTTGAAGTGTCATATGCGCCCAAGGTGGTGAGATAAGATGTTGAGGTGGTGAACAAATTTTTTCTAAGGCAAGTTGAATATTCTTCTTCAAGTGTTAAATGCGCCCAAGGTGGTAAGTGCCAAGGAGTAAGAAAATATTGCCAAGGGTGAATAAAGTGCTAGGCGTGGTTTTAATTTTCTTCAAGTATGCTATGCGCCTAGGATGGTGAAATGAAATACAAGATGGTGTTGATGAATATTGCTAAGGCGCTAGAGTTGCAAAATAATAAAAATTTTCCTAAGGTGTTGAAGATGATGAAAGTAAAATATGATGTGCTTGCAGGAAGATCTTCTAAGTGAAATAAATTTCTCTCACAGGCAAAGTGAGCAAAGTTGGATATTCTAAGGCAAAATTTTCAGAGTGATTCCAATTTTCTCTAAGGCAAAAATATTTTCTTAGAAAATACGCCTAGAACTCAAGGTGATGATTTTTCTTCTTAAAGCATAAGCAAGTTTTCAAAGATGAAGTCAGAAGATGATGACAATACAGGATGAATTCAAATTTCTCAAGTCTGAGCAACGAAGTGTTCACGGAGATGAAGAACGGATTTAAATTGATGGAATAATATTTTTCTAAGGTTCAAAAATTTAAAATTTAAATGAACCCGTTCGTTGGGTACCCATGGATTCGACGCGTTCTGGAGAAAATTTTCTTCTGGGTATTGGATATTTGTGATGATAGATGGATTTCTATGTCTTCGGCACTTTGCCAACGCTTTTTGGGTGAAGAATTTAATCAGTGCTCAAATTGTGAAATTTTCCTAAGGAAAAATTTAAAATCTTCTAAGGCAAATATGAATAAAATGATTTTTGAAAGAAAAATTCTTCGAATGATGAATTCGAAATGAGTTGCCTAGATGATTTTAATCCAATCCTTCACAAATGAATTTTCCAGAGCTGAAGAGAAGTAAAATTCGAATTCAAGTGACAGAGCTCCAGCTGGTGAATTAAAAGATGAATTTAAATTTTCGAAAGTGAAGTTGAAATGTTGCAGTCAAAGTTGAACTTCTAGAAGGTTGAGATTCTCGAACAAGTGTCAGGAATACCAAAGAGGGAAAATTCGAATTCCTGAAGTGGAGTAGTGGAAATTTAATGCACTGCCTATACTTAGCTCTTTCTAGAATTCGATTTTTGCTATAAGATTGAGAAGTTTCTCACTTCTTTTTCACAGCTGAGGAGAATTCGATTTGCTCTAAGTGAGTTGCAAAAGACTGGATTGCTAAGGCTTGAAGAAGTTCGAAATTTTGCTAAGTCTGAGAGTTGCTGAGTGAAAGGCGTTGGAAGTTCTGGATTGCTGAAGTTTGAATTTGCTGAAGCTTGAGGAAAATCATATTGCTGAAGCTAAGAAGGACGCCTTGAAGTAAGAAATTTCAAAGAGTTTAAAAAGTGCGAACTTGCTAATTGAAGAAGTGTGAATTCAAAGAGCGAAGTTGCTGAAGCTTGTGAAGTACGCACTTGCTAAGTGTGAAATACGAATTTACAGAAATTCAAGTTGCAAATTGAAGTTGCTGAAAGTGTTGAATTTGCTAAGTGATCGAGGCTCGAATTTGTTGAAGAAAGAAGTTGAGATTTGCAAGCGAGAAATAACATTACAACTTCTTGAAGTCGAATGGCAGGCCCTACACAATGTTTTATTTATTTTATAAGTTAAATTGCTGATGAATGTTTATTGTCCTGCAAATGGCTGAGGCAAGGGCAACTGGCAAAGATAACAATGGTGCATCCAGACAGGCAGTTATAAAGAAGCTGAGCAAGACATTTATGCCAAAGTCTAAGTTCATTTCGAAGTTGGGCAAGCTGACAGATACCAACTTGGGCTCCGTCAACCTAGAAACTTTCAAGAATAGAATGTTGGGGATTGGTAGTCATCGACCTTCGACCACCTCGCATAACATTGTTCGAAGCGGATTATATGCAGGTGCTGGTTTCCCACCAGCCATTCAGTGTTCGGAGCTGATAATGGAGTGTGACAACTGTTATGAGAAGGATCACAGATCGATTATGTCACCAGATGGCCAAGTGCTCGCCAACCTCACTCCTGCTGCCATTGGTGAAGATTTCGGGATCCTAGTACACAGAAACATGGTTTACAAATCCAGAGAACGAGCTGAGCGAATGTATGCTTCTGCATTTGAGAGATGCACGGAGACGATCAATACTCACTGGATGAGCAATCCCAAGCCTTCTCGTACGAAGCTGCTGAAGCAAATCATAGCAGAGGACTTGAAGCAAGAGTACTGTGATCTCATCATGATGCTGAGCAGAGTTGGTGGTTGCCCACAGTCATTTATTTTCGAGCCATGGATGTTCTACTACATCAACCTCGTGCTGGAAGGGAAATACTACGTCAACTGGGCCGAGATGATCAGTGACAATTTGCATGAGCAGCTCCTAAGCCTGAGAAGGACGAAGACGTTTTATATGAGCTCTTACATCATCTATATGCTGGCTCGTATGATGAGGTATAGGGGAATTTCATACAAGGAACCTATTGGTTGTGGCTCTCACCAATTAAAAATCCATGAAGCTTGTTCACAGTTGCACCTGGCAAGCACTATCCATTACAAGCGTGTCAATGACACCTTCACCATGCACATCACGAGATTGCTTCAGGAGCGGTTACACCACAAGATCTCAAGGGAGGCCCAGGAATTGATTGAAAGGTATGGGTGCTGGTTTATTCAGTTTCCGAAGTTTTCTTACATAAGGCTGCAAGGTTTTTCATCATATCCATATAGGCTGCCTAAGTACCAACCGATAGAATTTTGATGTTGGAGATGTCTAGGCAATTGGTTGCCTACGATAAAATTCAGAAGAAAAAGAAGAAGGGAGGAATTGACTTCCCAATTGTCATGGGCAACTCAGATGAAGTGTGTCCTTCAATACAGGCAGCTAGAGAGGCTGAGAGTGAGCTTCAATTTTATCACTTTTCATATCACACTAGCCAACAACACTATGATCCACATAATAACATCAAATGGATACTGTCAGAGGAATTCAAACACAAGGCAAATATTGAGGATTATTGGGCTGATGCATCAGATGAGATTGAAGTCAGGAAAAGAATGTTCTCTCGGTTGCCAATTAACATGATTAGGGAGTGTGAAGTTGTTCCGGTTCCAGACCGGGTGAATGAGGACATGGATGTTGTCCATCCAGACTATGCAGCAATAAGAGATACTCCGCTTCCACCCTCGGATTTGTCAGAACCAAAGGTTGCTGACTTGGACACACTTTCTATTCCGGTCCTGACATTTACCAGAGCATGGGTTGATAGGCGTGTGAGCAAATTGAAGAGTAGGTCAATTGCTTTGACTTACAATTTGATGGGAGATCACAGGACACCCACCACTGGCAAGAAGAAACAAATCACACGAGGTCCAGAATCCAGAAGGAAAGAGCCAGTCCGGCAGGAGCCTGTTCAGCCGGAGCCTCCATGAGTTGCAGTTGAGTCACCCACGCCATTGGAGACACGTTCTCCAAGTATACAGGAGGTTTCCTTGTTTGCTGATCAAAGAAATGCATTGAATCAGGTGCAAGTGGTACAGGAAAATAATCAGCCTCCACGGAGAGAGTCAGTTGGCCAGAGCGTCAACGCACCTAGTAGAGTTGATCAGCAGACTGATGAGGGGACTACCACTCACCCTCAGTTTCAGCAGGAATTAGAGATGGTTTTAGATGATGATGATATAGTTTCAGGAGACACTCAGCCACTTGAGGACGATGAGCCTCGCTAGAATGATGTAGAAGTTGAACAAGTTCGAGAAGTAGAGGCACAAGAACAGCAGCCATTCGACATACAGTATACAGTACCTGATTGGCTCAAGGATAGGATGAGAAGACGCCCCAGCGAAGAGATTGATCTAGCAATTGAGATGGAAGAATTTTTGAACAGGATCAGCGCGCCTCCACAGAAGAAGAAAGCACGGAAGTTTTCGAAGATATCCACTGAGAAGGATGGTTCCCGTACTCTTCACGTAGCCGTGCCTCAAGTTGATTGTGACCGAGATGAAGCAATACCTGAGAATTATGTGGTCATAACTTTGGACTTAGGACGCCCCACAGGTGCACAGATTGTAGAGGAGTGTGATAACTCCTACCTCGCCCTCAAGGACAGGTTATTCAAAAAGGAAGGAAAGTATAAGAAATTGAAAAGAGAGCATAAGGCTTTGATTGGATATGTGCAGCAGTTGTCTCGTCCTCGTGGGCAAGAAATTCCAGTGATAGAGCTTCCACCTGAGATACCCAAAGAGTCAATCAGTGGCTTGTTGGAGTTAGGAAAGATGGCACAGGAGGCAAACAAGTGGGTCACAGAAGTTCGTGTTGAGACACAAAAGTTTATGGAGGACCTTGCTTTTGCTTTTCAGCAGGCTTCCAGTATTTTGGCACGAATGGAGGCAGTTAATCATGCTTGGGGAGATGCTTCTGTTTATCAGAGCAAAGTAATTCAGCGTCTTGAGGCATTGAGGCATGTTCCTTTGCAGTTGTTGATTGATGGAGGGGTCATTCAGGAGAATGACAGGTATGATTTTTCTAGATGGTATTCTTTAGCGATCACGGGACGTGGTTTCTTCGACGCAGCACAGGCGGATTCAGCCAGGATACGGAAGGCTATGGCCAATATCATTGATGGAGTTCAAAACACTTTTGAGGCCATATTTGCTAGGCGGTTGAAGCCAGATGAGGTGAATATTGATAATTTGAGGGGTAGGCTGGTGCCTTTCTTTTCAGATGTGAAGACCTTCACACAGGATGACTTTGAGAACACCTCCCCTTTCTCCAGTTTGATTCAGAGCATGTAGGATTCCTTAGCTGCTTGGAGAAAATCTTGTGCACGGCATGAGACGTCGGTCACGGTGCTAGAGTTCCAGCTAGATTGTGTTCCACCCATTTCAGTTCAGGAAGTTGAGGATGTACTTGGCAAGTTCGTTGAGTTTGCAGCCAAAGAGAAGGAGAATGGGAATGCACTACTGGACGAGGATCTTCTAGAAGACTGATTGTGGGCATTTATTGCCTTACTATTTTTGGGAGAGAGTGGGAATCTTTGGTCATTTATTACACCAATCCCCATTCTGGCAGTTTTTAGGGTTAGGGCTGAGGTGGCTTAATCTTAGCCACTCTTTTGATTGTAATCTTAGTCGTCCATTGGACTGGGCTACCTATAAAAGGGGGAGTCCCCCTCATTTGTACCTCATTAGACATTAGCATTAGATTTGGAGATCAGACTAGAGAGTAGAGCAGAGTAGACATTTTGCTTGATAGTTTAGCATAGTGTGGAGAAGAAGGAAAGTTTTCCCTTTGAAAACTTTTGTGGAGATTGTTGTGTAAAACTTTCATGATAATAGATCTTTTCATTGATGGTGGAATTCGTCTTTGTCATGGATTGCTAGCAAGGTCTCTTCATCCTTTCGGATCCAAGTAGCATAAAGTAGCGTAGTTTTCATTTCATGCAAGTAGTTTACTTTGGATGTGTGGTGTTTTATTGAGGTAGCTTCATTTCATTCCATACCACTAGCAGCTTGTTGATGAGAAGTTCGCCTTGCGTGGTCCACTGGAGATTATCTTGAGTTTAACTTCGATTGTGATTTGTATACTTATATGCGTCGTTCTGATGGTGTATGTATGCTAAATTATAATTTGAACATCTTTTGCTATCCCTTTGAAGATTGCACCAATTTTACTGAAGCTGTCCGACGTGAGGCTAGGTGAGATTCGGTTGAAGTCTATTGAAATCAAGCTCCACATATCTTACATTTAGGATAGAATATAAGCTTCTTAGGCCTTACACTCATTTACTTTCCGCACATTTCTGATTAGCTTTAGGAAAACGAACTTATTGCCAAATCACATGCACAAAATCCCCTTCAAATCATCTACCCACTGTTAACTGCAAGAAGCCTAAACAATTGTGTAAGTCCCCTCGTAAGAACACAGCAATACACATCAAACCAACTGAGGGTATTCCAAGTATTTCGGAACCTTGGAGTTGAACGTGTGATCTATCTCGCAATCTTAGCACACGAAATACTTTGATCAAGAGAGAACGGAGTAGCCTTCGGACAACTTTGTTCTTCGGCTGATTGGTGCGGTCACAAAAATCACATCAACACATCTCAGTAGGTAAATTTAGAATTTTTATCTGCCTTCCAGTGTACCCCATCCTAATTTACACATCAGTAGTTTAAACTTTAAAGTGTAAGAAAATATTAGTTTGAGGCTAAAGTTCATGAACACCAATCCTTGCATATTAAACAAGTTTACCAGAATTCATGTTTAATTTCAACATCTCTACAATTGAAAACAATGCAAACGTAGCAAGTATCCATGGTTGGATAAAATTTTACCTTCCTTCAAGATGGTCCTTGAAAATACAATCAAAAGCATGACAGATATCTAGAATTTTATACAGTCGTGCCTGCACAAAAGCATCAATTTTAATCAAACTAATTGGAAGCATTCTCATCTTCAAGAATGAAATGTGACCTTTATAACTCACTTATAGCGAATATTATTATATTATATCACAGTACAACAAAAGGTTACGACCATACCCCTGCATCCACGGAAACAGGATTGCCAAAACGTTTTAGTTCTGTTTCAAGTTCAGCAATCGTCCTGTTTGTCAAAGACTGAATACTTGGTATGCTTGTCTTGATCACGTCCTTCAAATGCTACAACATAAACAATTACACCATTAATTAATGTAGAAAAGAACTATGGAAACCATTCTCACATTGTGCAGAGATCTTATTCTGGAAAGCTGTTGGACTTGTTGATTCGTTCAATAAGAGATCACCTTAGAAAGAAGCTTAGCTAGATATTCTGAACCCATTCGGCCTTCCAAGTGTCTATAATCAGGACTAGAGGCAAAATATTCACGTTCCTTTTGTCTAGCAGCCATCATATCAATGCTCATGTTGATGTCAGCTTGTGATCGATTTATTACACCAACCCATGGGTGTTTCAAACGATATGCTCGACCCTCAAGAACCTGATCAAAGTCCCAGACATTCAATCACATAATTTAAATCTTGAAAACAAAAATGAAATGTCGAAGGCTCGATTATTGACACACAACATAGATAATAGACAGCATTAGTGTCATGGGGCAAGGTTCACACCAGGGAAACTCTTACTAAGACCTTGCACCTTGGAAAGGTTACATACAGACTCAACACAAACAATAGTAGGCATAAAACAACCAGAGGCAATACATTTCACTGCGAAGTTCATATAACAGGATTACTAGAAATAGCCCAAACCTTCAAGAACTTGAGTAAATTTATAGAGAAGTGATGATGAAAGTGTGCAATACAAATCAACCGATAATTCAATAGAAGCCATGATTGAACAGCCACTAAAGAACCTTTGATGTAGTAGAAATACACAGAATCTATAAATTCCCTACAACTGTATATGTTATGTAAAAAATCATCATTATTTGTAATTTCCTTATGAACATCACAACAAACTTTTGAAGACATTCTACTCAGACAACCACAATGGATGGTTTGATCATTCAGCTGTACAAGCAAAAAATATTATCCCAGGCTTCTACTTCAAAAGTTGCTTTACTCACATCCCTCGCATTTGTCCCCTGGTCCATCAAATCAAGCTTTGTCAATACGCCATATGTTCTGTGACCTGACAAGATACATAAAAAGAGTATGACTTTTCATGTACAAAAAACTAGACAGAAACATGTATAATAATCAAAACAAGAGAAATAACCTATCTGCCAATAGTAAATACCAAACATTTCCATGCATATCGGAAACATTTGTTGAGGATTTCCTGACTTATGTCAAATTTAATTTAACTTTCTATCATGCTTCCAAAGCCATGTATCAAACATATACACAAAATTTGATTACCAAAAACACTCCCTAATTGAAAAAGTATGGAATTGTCTTGCAGTGAGAACTAAATTTTCTAGATTAGTTCAGAAAGACAACCTGAAGGATCAACGTCACGTGCAAGCTTTATAGCATCAGAAGTTGCTATATCTTGGTTTGCAGGAGAGATCGCAAGTATAAGACTATTTGGCTGCAATTAATATTACAGAATAGATGAGCTACAAAAACTGAACTATGAATAGATAAGGAAAAACCCTTGCAACTGGCAAGATGCTTTTGCACTGAAGGAAAAATGAGAAGGCAAAGAGCACTGGCCAAAACAAAGCATCAAAAATTCATGATGGTAAATCACCTTCTCAACATAACTGCGAACCAAATTTTCAATTTCTGCAACAATGGTATCAGATTGCCCTCCTACACGAAAGCAGCAACTAAGACAAATTCAATACCAACTCCATTGACACTCAATTGTTTTAAGAAAGAGTCTACATTCAGGATGTAATCATAATGAAGTTTACAATCATACCTACAGCAACGTTTGTTAAACCAGGAAGGTCGATGAGCGTCAAATTGACAACTGCTCACAAAAAATACAAAATGTAAACAAATTTAACCATCACCATAATGTTGCTTGTCATAAAAACACTGCTATACAGCACTTATGTTATTCTCATTATTAAAATATGAACAAAAAGCATAAGTATAAATAGGTTATGAGAACTTTCAGCTCTGGCCAAAAGGGCTCTCAATATTTTGACCTATCAGATCCAAAAAGGTGGGTTAAGATGGGTTAAGATTAAAATAAAATACTAAGTGATGTTAGTGTTCTATACAAACTAAAAGTTTGTGCATGAATTTGAAGAGAAAAGAGCAATAAACACCACTGCGACATTGATAACATTGTTGGAAAGACGAGATGCACATCTCCATGCCAGTAAAGATAAGTCACAGGCAAACAGGTACAGTTCTATAGCAACAGAAAATGCTGTACATTTAATTTTGGAGATTAAGAAGCCAAAAATGAATTAGACAGTATCCACATCAAAGAAAGAAGAAATGAGTTGGACCATTTTTAATTGTCCAAAGAGTTTCTGCCACTTTAAGTAGTTTTGATGGCAACTTGTAGAGATCAAGAGGAACCTATAAAGATCCGGGCACATATAAAATTCATGCAAAAAATAATAAATTTGATAAAAGCACTTCCAGGAATTTTGACTTTACATAGATCTGCTAATTCTAAGAGCATTAATACTACCCTATTGTTGCCAAAATTGTATACTGATGGCTGAATTTACTCTGAAATTGTAATGAGACCCAAGTTCTGATCCTATTGAGATTAGATTTCTTAGTCAAAGCATTTTTCATACTTTTGAATTATTTTTAAATCCATGTATTTGACATGTTTCTTTTGCATGTTCATTCTCGTTTTTTCCTGCATTTTTTCTTCATTTCTACCTCTTTGCCCATGCTTTAGCGTTAACCTTATAAAATTAACTAGAAGATATTCAGAAGGAAAGACTTAACCAAAATAACAACCATTCCAATTCATCATTAACAACAAGCACAACAAGTAAGAAAATATGGAGCAAGCAATACCAAAGTCCGGTTGTGATGTCACAATCGAGACAAGGAAAATAGAGAAAACTACCTAATGCTTGGGATATGTGACCAAAAATATCAAAAAAAATGCCCAAGTCAGATCCAGCTTACTCTACCAAGTTTCAATCAAAGAATAGTTTTAAGCATAGATCACAAACCCTACAAGTACTCGCCAAGTTGTCAAGTACTCGCGAGTTTCTAAACCGCATGAGTAAACACAGGTTTAACTTGCAAGTCTTTGCAAACAAGTTGCAAAAAAACTTGTCAGTTTTCACACAATTCCAGGGTAAAAAAATCATGACACAAGATTGAAACACACTAATGCAAGTTAAAACACACACCAGGTTAAAGCACACCAAGGCAAGTTAAAACACGTATTTCACAAGGATTTTTTCTATAAAAGTTTAAAACCCTACATTTGCCCCTCCAATAAACCCTAGTTTTTGTCAAGATTTTGTAGAGTTTTTGCTGAGTCAAAAATTTTGGGCTTGTTGAGTACTCTTTGAATCCGAGTCTGTGAACTATGGTTTTAAGAAGCATAATCAGAATGTTGACAAATCTAAAGAAGAAACAAAATCCAATGTGAATCACACTAACAATCTCATGAGGCCACTAATGTCATCAACATTAAGCCTAAAGCACAAAGAACCTTTACAAAGTTGCATAATACCTTTCATGTCATATTGCCAAAAATTTTAGGGGCTAACTTGACTATTGTTGCCATTTCATGCCTCACTTGACCCATAATTTACAACCAATCTAAGACATCCTAAATGGGTCCCTTAAGTGTCCAAGAACACAGAAAATCCATTAAATTCTAAGGTCGGGCTCTTCTTGTCATTTTCCTTAGCATTTTTTAAGTTTGTTAAACTTTCGAAGTTTCGGGGTTGCTCATACCTTCATGCCACCCCTACCTATCCCGATATCTAGCATTAATCCTTCCAAAGTAACCTAGTGTTGAGTTTTTCAGCCTTTTGAACTTTCAATGTTTCCTACACATACATACCTCCTTTGGCATCCCCAATCCCCAAAGCCCGAAGGTCATACAAGTCTAAGTTCCTTGTCAAGGTTGGACTTTTGGCTGTTTTGTAATTGGATACCATTTTAAGCCCCACCGAAAACAATAATCCAATCCATGACAACATCATATTGATGTCAACAATCCTAATGTGATGATGTCATGTTGACATCATCAACCTATCAAACTTTTGGATTTCCTCATCCATCCCATCCGTCAATATCCATTCCTCTTCGTCTTTGATTCCCTAATTCTCCAAAACCCTGCTACCTTCCACTCCAAAATTTTCTATGTCCTTTGGAGTCAAACTTTCAAGCATCCCTTATCTAAATAGCTCTTTCCCTCCAACCCCCAAAGCTTGAAACTCCACTAATTACACTATAAAGTCCTTTGGAGTCAAACTTTCAACCATCCCCTATTTTGGTACCATCTTAAGCCCCACCTAAAACTTTGACCCCAACAATTTGACGCCTTTCCTTTTCAAGATTTTGGGCCTAATCTTCTTAGCGCACCTGTCAAACTTTCCCTCCCTAGCATGCCAAGTCCAAAACTTTGCCATTCAAATGCAAAAAACCCTACCTACTCGTGGGATGACCCAAGAACGCCATTAATGCATTTTCAACACCCACCAACCACCAGATCAAATCCAATGGCGCCCAAGAATCTTTCTTTAATGGATTGGCACAGATTCAAAAGAGTAAAATGGTGCTCACCCATGCCTCAGTTATTGTTGTAGAACCGTTTTCTGACACACCATCTGTAGGTCGCGATTTTAGCAAATTTCTTGGGCAATTTTCTTGTCCATATACTCAATCCCACAAGCCATCAATGCTCAGAGGTATGGCAAGGGTACAAAGGATGTTCTTTCCACATTTCCAAATGATCATATCTAATTTTGAAGGGACATTCTTTACAGAGCATTGATGAAGATGACAACTAGGGTTTCCTCTACAACACGGAATTCGTTGCAATTTTGGGTGCTTTCCTCTAGGTTATTAAGGGCCCAACAATCCTCATTTTCAAAAAAAAAAAAAGAGTTCTAAGTTTTAATACATAGAGCAAGATAGAAAGCACACCTCTCTATAATAGATTTGTTATTCTTTGGAGTGTAAATGTATGTTGAAGCCTTGTAATCAATTAAAGATTATATGTGGCCTCCTTCTATGGCTGTTATACTTTGTATCTTTTGAGTTTAAGTTGTATTTCGTGGGTTCTAGTCTCTTTTATGTTTGTTATAAGCTGATTGTAGAAATCTCACCGTTCTTGCATTTATATTCTCTTTACATTTACCTCTTAATAGTGTTTTAATAGAATCTATGTAATACATTATCAACTCTAAAGATTGTCTTGTGCTTCTAAGGCAAGTTAGAACTCAACTAAGCCTTGGTGCATCACCACCAATCCTTTTTTGTTATCTTCCTTCTCCCTTTTCCCCTATGAATCATTAGAGTAGGAGTAGGTTTTAGCTTTATCTATGTTGAGTTGTGTCAACACTTGCATCTAGGCTTAGAAAGGAGCCAACCTTCTTTAGAGATTTGACCTCAAGTTAGCAAGGTCCCACTTGAGATCATTCCCATTGTTGTTCTGAAATACTGAACTAAGTTCAATAAGGGTGCAATTTCAAGTGACAACAATTACTTTGCCACCTACAAGACCATTGGATGCTTCTCACCTCCCTACTCCAAAATGTTGATACCAATTTGTATTGTGACATTCATCAAATAGCTAGCCCCCTTCTGAAAATGCAAACTCTTAAGAATTGGGTGTAAGATTTAATTGATAATAATATAAAAGTACAATGGCTTAAATGATGGGGGCAACAAATTTGTTGCTTCCCCCAATAAAAAATTGCACTAAGTAAGTAATACATGGAAATAGATGAGGAAGAAGAGACTCACAAGGACACCTTTCAATACTTGTCCATAGGACCAAGAATGTTAGGACCTTCATGTCCTGACCCTATAATATTTTGATCCTTGTAATAGTCATGGTTCTTAAATTTGATCTTGGTCTGCAACTAACCAATTTTCTCCTTATGCTCTCTGCTTTCATCCTGATGTTGGATCACAAAGTGTGATCCGAAACGTTGATGAAAAAACTATACACAATCGAAACCAGAAATCAATTCAGTATAGTCATGGTATAGTTATTTGGTTAATATTACATTGTGTGGATTTATCCCACATTGATTGTATAGCATAAGTCATTCTTTGTGAAGACCTTTTCAATGTAGTACTAAAGAAAATATCATCTTAAAATCACATTTTGTAATAGAGCTTTGCTTTCAAGGAGGCTGCCCTATCAAAGAGGCCTACAATACTTGTTATCAATATAAGCATTATTGCAACCATTTTTTAAGCATTGTATTATTTTTTAATGTAATTGTTCTATTTAATAATAATTTGTAGTTGAGATCCTAACAAGTAGTTTTAGAGCTCTTTCTAGGGTCATGTTTACTATAACTACCCACAATATGCTCTACCTTGCCCTTACGAGATCTTGGTGATTTAAAAGTTGTGAATATAGTTGGTTACTAATTGGTCTAAGCTAGAAACCTTGTGTGGGATTTTCAAATATCATCAAAACAACTATCATATTTGGCTAAACATGCTAAATTAATGCATGAAGTGAGGTGTGATTCAACCCACAAATACTTAAGCCTCAAACAACATTCATAAACGGAATTAAGCTTCACCATACCTTCGGGCATATTAGAAATCCTTTAGGTGTAATGTCCCAAACTAAAAAAAATCTGATTTTTGCAATTTCACAATGGACTATGCATGAACCTTAATACCTTTTGATCACCAAAATCCCGATGAGGCAAGGTGAGACCATACGATGAAAAGGGTTAGATGGATTGATGCAAAAAAATGCTTGGCGACAAGCCGCACAACTCAATATAACAACTGCTACCAAACCTGTAAGTAATGAAATTCTTGTTCTAGTGGCAAGTCTTCCAAATTACAAATTAAAAACTAAAACAACTAAAGCTAGTTTTGGCGGAAAGCCTTCCAAAATAAATTACAAACTTAATATTTAAATCTAGCAATGAACCGCACAGATTATCATCAGAACACTAGAAATGAAATTATTCCATTGATGTCTTGGTGGCATTGCCATACAAACTTACAAAAATTATATTATTTATGGCGGTAAACCACACAAAAAAATTACAATAAAAAATATTATACCATTGATCTAAAGACTCAATACTAATTACAGAAATCTCCCAAATAATAATTACTGAGCAAAAAAAATTATAAATAAAATTTGGATTTTAAACCAAGCTAGTGGTTTGTACCTTTTTCATAATGTATGATTGGCTTAAGTGTTTATTAAATAGCAGCTAAAGGTTGTGATTCTTCCTAGCATGAGAAACAACACCTTGATATTAATCAAAACATATTGTTGAAGACTCCTCATAACATGAATCGCCCTCCTTTTCTCGTTAGTACAGCAACTCTTTATGAAACAAAATATATTAATGTATACACAAAAGGTGATTGCTATCTCCTTAACAAGGTATGGTAGTCCAAATTATAGTAAACAAAATATAATAATTTATCCGAGATAAAAGTGCTACATGACCTTGACTCTACATTGGATGCCCTTAATATCAAATATGATTCCCACACACATGGATTCAACAAAATATGCATCCAAATATAGGGCAAAACTCACATTAAACACAATGATTTTTCCAACCAAAAAAATATTGGCAATACTCAACACACCCAAATTGGACTTCCCAAAATTCAATGGTGATGACCCTACAAGTTGGTTATACACAACAAAGAAATATTTTATTGACCATCAAATTTCCACATCTCAAAAAATCTCTATCACATCTTTCCACCTAGAACATGAAGCAATCAATGGTATCAATGGTCAGAAAAATCACATCCTTTTCTCACATGGGAAGACTTTCGTGAAGTCCTCAGCTACTTCGGCCCAAATGAGTACGATGACTTCACAAGGACTCATTCATGACAAACACATTTAGTTTGTGACTACCAAATGCAATTTGAGAAATTAGCCAATCGAACAAGTAGGCTCAATGAATTTGTTTCAAAGCCCTAATGTTTAATCCTATCACATTTTGGGAAGCTCTCAAGTTAGCTCGATTATCTAAGGATAAATTTGCAGCTCAATATCATCCAAATAAAGCCTCATAAGCTAGCACTCGACTAACATTTTATCCCATAGCACATTCAGGTGCACACCCACACCTAATTCAAGTCCCTCCACCAACCATCAAACATCTCACCCATGAAGAAATGGTTTGTTGTTGAGCGAAAATATTATGCTACAATTGCAAGGACAAGCAATCCCCAAATCACAAATGGATGGAACAAAAATTGTATTTGCTAGATGTGGAGCCACCCCCTATCTCTAAAGAATTCAAGCATCCAAACATCCCCTCCATGGAGAAAGAAGACCAAAGTACCAAACTCTAATAATGATCCTACTCTAGAGATCTTGATGCATGCCTTGGCTGATATAACCACACCCTAAACAATGAAGGTTAAGGGGTGCTTCAAAAACCGACCTTTAACTATCCTCATTGATTGATGCAACACCTTTAATTTCTTTGATCCCCAACAATATAAACAAGTTGACTATTACATGTATCTATGCTCTATTTTTGAGGTCATGATAGCTAATAGGGGCACATTTGCATGCAGTTCTAGGAGCACAATGGTTATGCACTCTTGGACCCGATCTATGAAACTTCTCATAAATGTGGATGCGATTAATGGCCAATGACAAGAAATCCACTCTCACAAGCCTCATAGCAAGGTCCACACACCTAATTAGCCCCCAACATATGTAGAATCTATTAAAAAAGGGGTCTTGTAGGGTAATCACCTAGCTTTGTTCTATGCAACTCAAGGAATTGATGCCTCAACTCAATTGCCAAAATTACATGCACTCCTAGCCAAACATGCCTCATGATATGCAAAGCCTCATAGATCAACCCCTTGGTATTCCCATGGTCATACAATTCAATTTATTCCAAGTAGTACACTACTTAATATTCAGCTATGCTAATAACTTTCTACAAAAACAACTAAGATTGAATAGATAGTGCAAGAATTGTTAGCGGCTAGGGTCATTTGACCTAGTGTTACTCCATACTCTTTTGTAGCCCTCCTTGTTCAAAAAAAGTACGGTTCCTGGCATTTATGTGTAGAATTTTAGAAATTAAACAAAAAGACAATCAAGGATCAATTCCCAATTCTTGTGATTCATGAGTTGCTCAATGAATTGCAT